>JASKGM010041309.1:0-22442 GCA_034509205.1 Ceratonia siliqua
TTTATTTTTTATTTCTATCAAATTTTTTTAGGAGTAAAATAAAAGTTAATTAGAGATTTTATATCATTTATTTTTAAGATATTTATATTATTTTACATAATCAATTTATTATTTTTTATTTCTATCCAGTTTTTTAATTACATAACTAATTCATGTTAACTAAAATTATTAATTTTAATACTTAATTAAATGGTGGAAGGTAATTTGACTAAATTATTATAGTTTAGGGTGCAATGTGTTATAATTAATAAATTAGGGGGGAGATTGCAATATCAACTAAAGATTAGAGTGGGAAAGTGCAAAATCCCAAAAAAAAAAACTCAAAGTCCCTAAGTCTCAAAATTTCCGACCAAAATTTGATTCTAGAGTCACCAAATTGATGGGAACAGGCCTTTCTGCCTATTCTACCAATTGTCTATTCTGATTTGTCGCTGGGGAAACAAAGTTTGGCTGGTTTAAGTTAAACGACATGTTTCCACGCGAGCCAAATCTAGTTTCCGAGAAAATTCAAACACGAGGCATGTTAAATGAAGGGGAATTGAAACATGTGTTCCTCATTCTTCATGCGGCCTTGTCTTCCCACGTGTCCGGCGACTTTCCACGCCGTGTGCCACCTCACCCTTGACCCTTGTTCCTCATCCTATAAATTCTTTTTAGTAAATTTAGTTTATCAAGAATTATAAACTAAATTAATTATTAATCAACATATAATTATATTTCTTATATTTTTATTTTATTAAAATTATAATTTTAATCATCTTAATTTCATTATAAATAATATAGTCCATTGGTTTCATTAATTTTAATCTTTTTAATTTCATCTTAAAAAATTAAAATTAAAATTTTGATAAAATAAAGATGATCATATTATTTCAGATAAAAAATTATAATTATAATTTTAGTCAAATATATAATTAAACTTATATTTTATTTATTTATAATTAAATTGTTATATATATTTTTTATAAATTGTTTAATAAAAAAATTCAACCTTCCACCTCGCGGTGGGGCTGTGGCGCACACTAAAATGAATTTCCCTACACGCCGTAATCCAGGCGCCGTTTTCATATTGGTCAACGACTTGTCGTTAGTTCCTACACTAATAATTACACTGACCATTTGACCAGTAGCCTCTATTTCATGTCTCTTAGACTTTTTTGTCGTTTGTGATATGTGAGATTAGAGTAGATTCTTTTTTAGTTAAATTACACATGATCTGATGTATAATTTATTTTATAGTATTAAAAATTCAACAATTAATCCTTTAAATACAAATTTTCATAAAATAAACATATTCTGTTAATAATTTCATTAAAAAACTGTATACTTTGCATGAAAAAACTAATAAAATTTATGAAAAAATTACTATCAGAGTATGTGTTTAAGAAAAAACTTGAATAATTTATACAAAGAAATGAAAAATTTTAAAATACTATGAATAGAAAGTGTAAATTGTGCGAAGAAATTAATTAATGAATTTAAATTATACACAACATGTAATTAAAATTTAAAAAATATTATTTTTATTTTTATTTTTTTACTATTGCCGTTAGGTAGTATCTAGTGCTCAGCTCACAGTCAGACATCACCAAGATTAAAAGATTTATAAAAAAATTTGATAACTTGATTTCTAAAATTAATAAAGTTAATATTTAAATTTGCGACAATGCCTATTATTCAAAATAGATTTATTTATTAAGGGAGTTTTAGACTTTATATATATATAAATTATCAAAATATTAGTTTAAATCTCTTAAAAATTCATGAGAATTAAACTCATAATTTGACCATGGTGAGGTAAATAATTGAGTGTTTAATTATTTTTCTTTGTCCAAATTTGAATCTCCTAGGTGCAATAGGTTGACCTTATTGCCATAATTAACATTGGAGTAAGTAAACAATTATAGATTTACAGTTTAGTTTATTTGGAATTTAAGACTTTTACTATTTTTAATCATTTTAGTTCTTCAGCCAAATCTTCAATAAAGATAATGGTAACTCTAGCATGGAATTCAAATTCCCAATGATTGCTTGTAAATTACATTATAGATAAACTATTATATTGAAAATATTAATTTGTAACCTTTTTAAGGGAATAAAAAATTTAAAAAGAATAACAAAGTCAAATCTCTTTATGATTATGAATGTGGCTAGTATTAAGTAGTGACATCAATTAGCTAGCAATATCTCTTATACTCAAGCACAAAGAAAAATGGTTTTTAAAGTGGAAGAATTAAAGGGTGTCATAATCATACTCATGGAGAAAACTTGAATCCAATTCTAAGTGGTTAGCCCCAGCTCATAAGTATCCAGACCAAGAAGCAACTAAAATCTTATATGTGTTGCCTCATTTGATCTTTAATTCCACTGATAAAAGTTGTGGATTTAAACTCAGTTTAAATTAAATAAAAAACTAAAAAAATTTGTAATATATAATAAATGTCAAAGATTAGTTTAACCAGAAAAAGTTGCGCATATGATTTTATTAATTTTTTAACATGTTTTTTCCTAGGAAATTCTTTTTGGGTTTGAAGTATGAAAATTTTGACATATTAAAAGTTTGAGTTTTTTCACCGTTAGATGCATGTAAGAAAAAAAATTAAATTTTTAAATTTATAATTCTACTAGTGAATTATGAAGATGTACATGAATCTTAAAGTTTATATAAAAAATTTAACTTTTTCAGTGGTCGAGTTTTCTATAGTATTACCTAAATAAAACGCATAAATTATCAATCACTTGATCATAAAGGTTATGATATTATGTCAATCACTTTTTTTTTTTTAAAAAAAAGCTATTAGAAAAAGACTGATCAATTTCGAAAGGTAGATCAAAATCACTAACTTTGAGAGTTTGTGTGGCTTTGCTTTTACATTTTCAGGCAGATGAAGAAGAGAAAGATATCTTGCAGATAAAGATCCAAGCAGCCATTGCAGCTCTGAATGATCCTCTGAGCCCTATGAGCATTTGATTATAAATGAAGAGATTAGGGTTCTCATATTTCAAATCACTAGTCTATGGGTAGAAGGGTTGAAGCACCATGGTTCTCTGGTTCTAATGGGGATTTCGCCTCTGATCACTAGCTCTTGGGTTTCTTTTTTCTTTTTCTTTTCTTACCTTTTCTCCCCACTCAGTGTTTTCGTTAGTGCAGAGTATTTGATTCTGTTCCCTCTGGAAAGTTTCTCGAGTTTTCTTCTTCTGCTTCTTCTGTCAGGTACAATGTTGAAACTTGAAAGTCATGTTCAGAAGTTGTAAACTTGATCTTTATGGAATAAAGTTGCATTTTATATACTCATGGATCCATTATCTTCTTCCCCCTAATCTTTTCTCCTTACTTTCTCTTTTATAATATACTGTATAATGTTAATTTTGCCAATGTAAATTCTCAAGAGAACTAATCTTTAAGTTAAAATCCAAATAACTGGATCATTTGAAAATTTAGCACTTAATTACTTAAACTTTCAACACAAATAATTCCTTCCATTCATTAAAAAAAAAAAAAAGAAGATCAATCCAATTAAAATTTGATTCAACAAGTATACTCTTAAATAAAACATGTTTTTATTTTTTATTTTGTTATTAGATTTTTATTTATTTTTTTTACAATGATATGATGCAAATGAAAGTTTTAACCTATAAATTCTTGCAAATTATTCAAAGTTTTTGTCATTAGTCCATTTCCTATGGCTGCAGTGTAAAATTAATAAAAATTCTGGAGATATTAGTTGTTAATAAAATTATTTTAAAATAATATTCACGTTAATCTATTCTACAAATTATTCAAAACCCCTTATACTAGACTATATCTAATAGCTTAAAATATTTAGAATAAATTATATTTATTTTATCCATGAAACATAATTCAAGTGACATTTTTAATAATACTAAATGCTAAATGCTACAATATTGCGAGTTCAAACCCCTACTTCTCCCTCAATGTTATACCTCTATATATTAAAAGAAATTATATTGACTTTCTTTAAAATTTTTAAAATTTATATTCACATCCTCTTTAATTTTAACTTATACTAAATTTTCTTCTGTTAATAAATTTTTTAACAAAGCTTATATTCTACCGATACTATATACACTTTTTTCTTAAAGTCTTTAATATTCAAATTCAATGCAACTCATATTACCAAAAATTTAAGTAAATATTTATAAAAATGTAAAATAAAAGAGGTTAGTATAATATCTTAAAATCTAAAGAGAGTATAAATGTATGTTTTGAAAATTTTAGAAGAACTGAACGTAATTTACAAAAGAAGAGGCCCATTATGCAAAACATAAGCCTGATCTTAAAAAGGCCCAGGAAGTGAGCCCCAATCTTTTAGAAAGCCTATTCCAGTCACCTAAAAAAAAAGGGACGGTTCTGTGCTCTCTTCCTCAACCTAACCAAACTTTAACCTAATCAAACTTCTAAATACATTGTTTCCAGTCTCCGTAGTTCTAGAAATACATAAAATTTATGGGGATTATGCTACCGTTCCTAATTATTTTTTTTTAAGTTTTTGGTTAATATTTTTATAATATGTATATGTTTTTTATTTATAGTATTTTTTTTGAAATTTTTTAAGATGTTTTTATATCTTTTTTAAAAATTTTTACTTTTTTCTTGTATGATTTTTTTTTTGAAATTTTTTATTGTTTTAATTTAGAATTAATTTATCATTAATAAAAAAATAAAAAAATTTAAAAAAACAGTTTTTTTTTTTTTAATTTTCAAACTCCCTAATGAGACAGCAAGATAGTAAGTCCCATTTAAATTTAAAATTTCCTGTAAACTACTGAGATCCTATATTATATTAACATGTGGCATTATATAAATAGAGCTCCCAAAGTACCCTTAATTTTTCCTGCATCAAAGGATCACAAACAAAGAAAAAAATAAAAAAATCAGAGAATATATTTATTTACAATTGGATTCACAAATTTCCATGCCAACATCTACAAAGTCATACATGTTTTTGGTTTTTATCACTAACCAAATAGACCCTAAAATTCTGATGTGACTAAACACCCAGCTCTTTTTTTGTGAAAATATAGTAAAGACTAAATCTATTTACACAAATTGTATACAAACTACTGAGATAGTTCCATATGAATTTAACAGAAAAAAGTTAAAAGTAAAGCTACTTGAATTTAGATGCAGTCATATTAGTAATTTGTATACAATTTATAAATAAAATTTGTGTAAGTAATATTACTCAATTAGTAACTAGTAATATGAATGGTAGGATCCTAACAAGTGTATGAATGGTATCCAAGCTATTTGTAGACCATATGCTTTGCTTGACACTAAAAATGGCGCAGGAAAGTGACGAAAACGATGGAACCTCCCTACAGAGTCATATTCTCCATTTCTGTTAAAGATCAAAACGGTGCCTAATGGTTTGGGAATTCTATTGAATATTCATATCAAAATGGCAGCAATAGAAATAGATTAAAGGCATTGACTTCAGAAAGATTAGAATGAGTGACAAAGGAGGACATCATGTCACAAATTGATAATCACGTGTGTTTCTTCCACTACAATCAAGCATACCATTTCTTATAATCTACAAAAAGATGAAACAGCCAGATTTTGTCCCTATGAATACTCTTCAATGACCAGAAAGAAAGCCATATCAAAAGGTTGAGCCATTGAACCCAAAGAATGAGCGCTGCGCCAGAAGATGAATAAAATAAGATCCAGTACGTGGGTATTAGGTAATAAATATAGATGAAAAAAAGCAGAAACTAAGACATATATCTCATGGAAAGACAACTGTTTAAATAAGTATTAATCACAAATCCACCATCATAACTATTGTGAACATGTTTCAATAAATATTAATAAAAAAGGAATAAAAAGTTATGACGAGCCGCAAGAGAGGAAATTAGAGGGCCACATAAATTATATGGAATGCAGATAAAGTTAGCTACATTTTTTCTGTTATTACATGGCAACTGGGGCTAAACAACATTTCTGCTATAGAGTGTGTGTGTGTTTATAGTGTTGCAGAGGTTAGCAATTTTTTTTTTATGAACCGAAAAACTGCTTTTCTTTCTCTTCAAAAAGTACAATAAATGCAAGGATATTTTAGTTATTTTCTCATAACACAAATGTCCTAAATACCTCTCAGTGTTGTACAAGTTAGCAATTTCCATGTTTTTTTATGGACCAAAAAACTAACTTCTCTCTCTTCAAAAAATACAATAAATGCAAGGCTATTTTAGTTATTTTCTCATAACAAAAACGTCCCAAATTCCCATGCATTTATTGTGTCCTTCAAATAAAATGACCAAAATACCCTTGTATTTATTTTGCCTTTTACAAAGAGAGAGGAGGTTAACATTCCCATATATATATATATATATATATATATACACACATGCGCGTGCACACACTTATGAAGACTCTCTTTTCTAAGAAGACCAGACTGTTTTGGCATATCTTATGAACATGAATTAAAGACTAAAATGAAATCACTTCACATAATGTAAAAATTTATCAAACAAGCTGACAAGTGGTGAGATGTACTCACAAATAATTTTTAGTATACTTGGATTGTTGATCATTAAAAAAAAAGGGTGAACAACCATTTTTTAGGATGTTACACCTTTCTCCCCAGTATACAGCTAAAGTGGCAAGCAGATACAGAAAAACGCACACAAGTTATCACAGGACAAGGGAACAAATTACCTGAACATCATAAAATTTTATATAGAAACGGGAGCTGTCAATGGATAACTTAGTTTCAAGAATTTCTGCAATCGTTGAACTCAGATTTCCATTAACACTTGGACCAAGGCCCCCAATGGAGATCAGTTCTCCATATGCAGCTGGCTCTTCAGTGCCACCAAACGCAATAGGCACTTGCCCGTTCAACAAAATCATCACATACTAAAAATATAAAGAAAAGACACAAATGTATGTCAAATCATATACAGTAATGCAGTTTGGGAAGACAATAACTGGAATGTGAAGAATGAAGAGTACCAAGGAAATTACAAACCCATAGATAGTAAGAGAGAAGATAGAGTTTATAAATGTAGAGATAGAATAAATTTTCAAATTATATAATATTGTCTTCTTTCTTCATTTATAAACAAAATGTTATGCTTTTTTTCTTTATTAATTATATGCTGAATTTTACATGTTAATTTTCTTCTAGAGACTATCAAGCATCTTATCACTTAGATTATATGCTAAACCTTGCGCTTGAGCAATATATATTGGCAAAGAAACATTAGCAACTTCTCTATTTCACTTCACGTTGAATATTAACAACAGTTGTGAACTTTCATATGAATCTCAGTAGCATATCAGAATCTGGCTCCTATTTGTTAAGAACGCCAATTGTGGATTTTATGGACGAGGATGCTAAAACCTAGCTTAGTGTCACGACCTTACTCTTTTCTCACGAGTAGGAGCCATGTGGCACTTAGCTAGAACACTCCTCTTGGTTGCTACCTAAGTCAACCTCCACCAACACACCTCTTAGAAGAGGCTAAGAGACTAAAGCTAGCAAGTAGACAAGAGAGAACTTGGAGAATGCAAGAGAACTCTTATTACCAAGAGCTTGAAGAACTTTTGTGATGATTTACAAATGAAGGGGTGAGGGGTTTATATAAGCAACCTCCCCCAAAATGGACGGTTAGGATCGATTCGATCCAACGGTGTATATTTATCATCTGGAACATTCTAGCCTACTAGAATTTACAAGATATCTCCATACTACTCTAGAGGATTCTAGAGAATTTTACTATGTATAAGAAGCTATAAGAATGTACAAGAGTTACTTAGAAAACTCTAGAGCTTTCTGGAACTCTCTGGATGGTCTGAATATTTGCTTACTGGGCGCCATGTCGTGTCCATGCAGTGTTTGTATGGCGCTGATGTGGCGGGATGTAACATTAGGCTTAGTTGATTAAATATAAGCATGCACAGACTAGGATTCGTTACGTGGGTGCTATGAAGGCACCAATGCCAGACAAACGTCAGAACATTAGAGTAATAAATTACTATGAAAGATGTCAAGTTGACAACACCAGGGACACAAGAAATTGATTTCTGCCCGTTAAAATGTTTACCTACTTCAATATCTAGTGCAAGGGAGAAAAGTTTACCAGTGTGTTGGGTCAAAGGTGACGGAAATTAAAAAAAAAAGTAATTTATTGTCCATCTTCATCATTTGCAAAAATTACTTTTCTGAATCCAATTTTTCTATGAAACTTTTCTGAAACAATCAGGAACCAACTTGCATCAAAAGCACAAAACCAACAAAAAAAAATATGTCTGCAAATTTCTGGGTTTTCGACAATTCTTCCAATTCTACCATTTTTCCCAACTAGAGCTCACAGACACTGAGAAGAACATCTTTCTCTCCCCGTTCACGTCTACAAACTTCAAACTTCTATGGAAACTCCGCCCAACTTTCAGGTATTCTCTAGTAACTTGTTTCTTCTAATGGAAACGTTCAAACTGTCCTCAATCCATTATCCCACAGATTCCACTATCCACTACTTTATCTTCATATGTCAAGTAGTTGGAGCATTATATCAAACAGGTTAAAGGCACGATTTTGGACACACGCTGCTATATTTCAGTGTAAATTTCCAATGATTTTTACAACGAAAATTATAAAAGATGTGAGAATGAAAACAATAATAAAAAAAGATGAGGAGGGTGACTAACAGATTCAGGTTTGCCAATGATTTTAGCAACAGCTTTGGTGGCGTCCCTGAGAATATCAGAAGCCACCACCGCATCCACTGGCACGTTCGTAAATAGTTTCAACGTCGGCATTGATTGGCTTCCTCTTGATGATGCTGAGGTAACTGAACGGGTGGCCTCAAAGTAAAGAGACTGAGAGGATAATAAACCGTCTTCAACCGTTAAATACAGAGAAATTATGGGTTCACTACTTTCTTTCTTTCTATCTTTCTTTTCTAATAACAAATAAATATATAAATATTATTATCTTGACATGAACTAATATATCAATTCACGTTTTAAATAAAAATTATTAAAAAACTTAAAATTTAACTCCTCACTATGACTTTAAAAAAAAATTAATTTTAACTACTTAATATATCTTAAAAAAGGAAAAAAAATAATTAAAAAGGTTATATAAGAATGATAATGGCAATTTTAGAACATATATATTAATATAGATATAAACATTAGAGATGAGAATAGTTTATATATTCATTTATAATCAACATAATTGATACATGTTTTATAGATTATGTATTCTTAACAATTTCTCTCAAACACGAAAGTTTTGAAATTTTTTATAAATCTCAATAAGATATTTTGTAATTATAAACAAAATTTTAAGTTTAAACAAAAATGAGAATTAATTAAATAGATCATCATGTCATTATAATTAACTAATTTACGGAAATTTTTTTTGTAAAGAACAAAAAAGTAGTAAAGCGTTGAAAGTGCACTTTAAACGAAAATACTAATAATGACAATAACTATGAAATTTATAAATTAAAATAATGACAATAACTACGGAGATAGAATGTTGAAACTTGGAGGTTAATTACTTTATTAGTGAGGAAATTATTAATAACATCTCTCTCCTTACGTTATGCAAGTAATATATCGTGTACCTTCGTTGTCCCTCTACATTAAATTTTTTTTTTTTTCAAATTTCAATTGGAACTCATCAAAACTTTTTGTAGATTTTTCTAAGCTGCTGCTTTTTTTTTTTCATTCTTTAATTATTATTATTATTTATTTATTTATTATTTATTTCTTAAATTCTTTTGATTTTTCTAAAAATAAAAAGAAAAAAGAAAACTCAAAGGCACTATTACCTCTAAGTGTAATTTAATAAACACTTTTAAAAAAAAAATAAGAATGGATCTATTAACATAGAAAGATAT
This sequence comes from Ceratonia siliqua, assembly GCA_034509205.1. Taxonomy (NCBI): domain Eukaryota; kingdom Viridiplantae; phylum Streptophyta; class Magnoliopsida; order Fabales; family Fabaceae; genus Ceratonia; species Ceratonia siliqua. Next base: position 9,883 of record JASKGM010041309.1, read on the forward strand.
TATTATTATTTTACTGAAATAGAAAGATATTATGTGCATACACTTATTTCATCTTATTTGTGAACCAATCCACATTATAATTATATCTATCCATCTATCTATCATGACAATGTTATATTTTCTACCAACATAACAATATCTTATTCTCTCTTTGATATTAAAGGATCCAAATCCTTGGAGAGGTCCAAATTTCCAATTATAAATTTATTTCTTAAAATTTCTTCAACACTAGCGGTACATTTTAACCATCTATCCTGCCAATGGATTAGGGTACATTTCAAATAAAAACGAGTTAATCAATAGAAAAGGAACAGAAACATCTCATTTTCCCTCACTAAATATATCTTCACAGAAATCAGCTAGTTCAATAACATTGTAAGGACCAAAATACAGACAATTATTGAGGCTAGAAGGTAAGGAAGGGCAAATCTGAAAAACCAAAATCATAAATATAGTTTCATATCCTATAGATGCCACCATGAAAACCCATGCACATATACACAACAAAATAAACATTATGAAAATGGCTAATATTTCATTACATTTTCTATGAAACTTCTCAACTTAGCCACCTTGAAAATTACCACGACATAAGATGATATCAGATAACAAAAAAGTGTGTTTTTGGTGGCTTCATACTACATTCCAGTATTAATTAACCCCAACTAGATCCAATTAGAAAGAAACTAGCCCAAATGGAGCACCCCATGAATTTAGGGAGACGTTCATAGTCTGAAAGTACTGTAGCCTCCTAGACCAGAAGATCCATACCCTGTGTAGGGTTGTGAGGACAACGAAGATGAGGAGTAAGATGTATTGCCCAACTGAGAGTAAGAAGACCTCAGACCTGTATCTAATCTGCCATAACTGCTAGAGACAGGTTCTTTGTGATTGCTTATAACTTCCTGTAATAAGGGAGACATTTCTATCACCAAAAGCAAACTTTCCAAACGGAATTTATACCCAGATGGTATCAAATGTCCGTATGACAACAAAATAATTCAGTAAAATATATACGAAAGACCACAAAAGTATCATGGTTGAAATGATGCCAAACCTCTATCCATGGAATGATTAGTAAGAGTGTCAAGCTTAGGAGGGAGTTAGAAGTATAATAAGATTGTGCTTGCTAGAAATGAAAGCATATTTACCTACTTGCTATGGAAGAAACAGAAATAAACAGAATCCGTGAGTTTACTAATTTCTTCTCATTATAAATGAGTTTAGTGAACTAAAATAAGGTGAACACTTCACATCTTTAGTTCCAATTTTTCTGGTGGATGAGTATATTCCCTTAATAAATTTTATCTTTGAAAAGTGGTTCTACTTCTACCTCATTGAACAGAGCATGATGAATTCCCAAAAGATTGACCTATACAGGTCCAGTAAGGGAAAATGCAACTACTATACATTCAAACAAAATGGCCACTCAGTTTGACTATTTAAAATAATGCCCACTTAAAAATGTTCTGCATAAGTTTATAATGGTATTTATAAAATTTAAAAACCATTTCTTTCATCTAATCAATAGATATTATCTTTGAAAAGTAGTTATATCCCATCGCTGGAGCATGAAGAATTCCCAAAGGATGCCCTATTCAGGTCCAGTACGGGAAAATACAACTACTATACATCCAACCAAAACAGTCATATGGTTTGACTTATTAAGATAATGCCCTCTTTAAAATGTTCCACTTAAGTTTATAATGGTATTTATGAATTTCAAAAACTACTGTTTGTTTCATATGGCTTCCACTCCTACAAATATACCCGAGAAAAAAATGCACAACTAAGCTAGACAGACAAAATCATCTTTAGTTCATCCATTTGTTACTTTCCTATAATGATATAACTTGCTTTTAACCCATTTTTTCTCACTTTTCACTTCCCTTCTACATCTTTTCTTTCAATTCTCATCATGTAATATGTTAACATATACATATATACTTGCTAAGAAAACAATTACCTATCACCCTGTCCAAGTATACGGCTATGTGCATAAAATAAGCTTATGCATATCCATATCATAACAGAACCAGATAAATACATAACTAGAAGGTCCTCTCAAGTGTCCTACAGTCCTACCTGAATCAACTGTTGCGCCATTTGAACCTGTGATGAGGTGCCTTTAATTTCCACAATGATTTCATCAGGCACCCTGCTCTCCTGCACAGTCAATATGGCTCCACTCGTACGGCGAATGTAAGCAATATTAGTCCCTTGAATCCCAATGATGTCCTCAGCATAGGATAGTGGTATTTGCATTGTTTGTATTACCTGATAATTGGAAACAATAAGAGGGGGGGTTACAATGACTATAAGAAACTAAATAAACAAAATATACAAAAAGAACACTGACATCTCAACAAAAATATTTAAAAGGGAAGGGGAGCATGCCTTCAGTTCAGTGTAAGAAATTCACATACTAACGTATGAGTATGACAGACATGGTATGAGATTGGCTTTATATATGGGTTAGTACGTCATCATGTTAACTATAAGTGCAAGGGTGCATGTACAAGAAGTCACAGGTTAGAGTCATTTTTGAATTTAAAATTTGGACCACATGAACTAAAATGTAAAATTTTTTTAAAAGAATATATACATAAAAGCACAGTAGATTATTTGACATAACAGAGGCAACCAAGGATATTGGTATTGTTTTGAAGAAATCTTTTCACGCGAAATGGTACACAAATAAAACATTTTGAGTGATTAAATTAACTAACCGTAGTAACAATGGGAGCACCCGCACGACTAAGTGCCGAAGAACGAACACCAGAAAGCGAAGAATCTTGCCCATAGAGTGACATTGCAGAGGAAGGGAGTTGTGAATCCAAATGATTTTCACGTTCTACGAAGAGAGAATCCCTTTTTGTTGAGAGAGGCATATCAGCACTAATGCTAGTTTGTGAAGAACTATGCAGCAATGACTTGTCAGCCCAGGCATCTGCTTGGCGGTCTTGTGAGATTGTTGCATTGTACTTGAACAAAGCAGAGGAACCACAGATATTAGTGCAAAGATACTGTACAGTATAAAGCAGAGAATTATTGACTTCTAAATTTCTCTGATAATATTCATCACATCAAAAAAATAAAATAGCAGTTCAATTCAACACAGAATATACACTGGCATCAACCTTTACACCTAAATATAATAGCATAAACATCTCTTTTTTTTTTCTAATTTGAGATTTGGCAGATATCAAGCTTACATTTTTCTCAAAAAGGGGAAGAACACTATGATCAACCAAAAACTTCCTCAGGTGGCCAACTACTGCTTCCAGAGCCTTAAGGACCTTCAAGGCTTCTCCCTGCAGTTCTACAATCCTCTCATCCGCAGCAGCATAAAATGGCACCTCATCTATCAGGAAAATGATTTGGTATTAGAAGTACTATATCGTAGATTTAATCACTGCATACTAACTGGAATAGCATCATTCTCCAACGGAGGAAGGGAATAAAAGTAGTCACAAATAAAAGTAAATAGGATGGTGGTGCCACATGAAGACTTCTAGGAGCAAGGAAAAGCACACTTATATGCAGATTCTAATTTAAACAAATAAGAAAATTTGCCTCAACCATTGTCTTTTCATCCTACACATCTACACACATGTCAAAGCATACAAAGAAATTAACATATTATTTTATGCCCAACTTTTGGATCACAACTCCAATTAGACTACAAATTTATTGGAAACTCAGTGGGAAAAACATATTCTCATATAAGACAGAAATTTCATTCTAATACAAGTAATATAAATTTAATAGTTAGTAGTCCTTTCTTTCTTGGCAACAAAAATGCACAAGAAATATTTCAAGGGGCATAAGCTCATGAAGGATTGTTGACGGTGTGCATAAGTAACTTATCAAATAGATAGCATAAAAGGTCCACAGAATTCCAAGAAACAAATAAGACCAGCTAACATGCAAATTTAAAGCAATTTCTTAGAGCACAGAAACAGCACCAAAACTAATCTTTAGCCATGACAATTTACCTAGAGAACACCATATTTCTCTGACACATGCTCCTTTACATTGAAGAATATCTCATTTCGCAAACATCATATATATCACTCAACCCCTGCTTTACCAACAAGTTACTAGTTGCATAACAATTGCATTCAAGAATCTTCATGAGGATGGAAAATTGTAGATATTGTGAGGCTGCTGTGCTTAATAATAATATGCTTCCATCCAAAAAATTTTTTTTTTTATGATAAGAATTACAAGTAAATGTTCATATTTGAATTGCAAGACTTCATAACCAGGCCGCCAAGTTTTTGAAAGCTACAATAAAGCACACTTTTGAATCAGAGTTTTCTATTTAGTTAACGCACTCAATGTTAGAAGAGTCAAATTCCTAGATTTAAGGAGCAAGAAAATGATTGCAGGTCAGGTTTGAACCCAGAAATAAAAACTTTGTATGCTGCAGAAAGTAAGGTGAACTAGAAAAAGGGCAGTATTTCAATTTTCTTGAGCTTGCCCACTAAAAACCCACAGCTTTCCCGTTGCATTTTGAAACAATATGAGAAAACCCTGGTTAGTGGCATAGTTAACAGGAATGTAGTACATCTAGGCTGTGGTACAGATGCAAGGACAGGGAACGTCCCTTAGCTAAATATGTGGTCCTTGGGAAGTAGGTTTAGTGGTTTTCCTATTTAAGGGACAAGACCTCCTCATTCAATATTCTACCTTAGAAAGTTAGAAAAACAGCCACACCACACAACATTATTAAAAGATACAATGCAGCAGGCTCATATAACATTAATCAATATGAGAAAGAACACATGAGATTGGTAGTTGCTAGTAACACCTAGAGGAAACGTCATCATCAATGCATAATTCGATAACAGTAAAAAGAAGCATACCTCCTGACAATATTCGAGCAGAAGCACCAGTATTCTCCTGAATAGATTTAATTAGTGAACCTTGCTTTCCAATTAAATTGATAGCCTGGGTCGATGCCACCAATAAACGAACAGAACAAAATGCAGCCCCAGCAGGTCCTGATGCTTTATTCTCACCATCACTTTCAGATAATCCATAGACACGTTTAAATACCCTTATTACAGCATCCATTGCTGGGGAAAGAGGTGCATCTAGTTCTTCCTTCCCTGATATAAGTACCTAAAATATGAAGAAAAATTAAACCATATTTAGGATAGAAAAAACAAAGATAGACATATAAATAAACGTCCCCATATGAGGAAAACATTCAAAAGGGCTGGTGATGTACGTATATGAATCATCAGAAAGACACGTAGAGCAATTAAACTTTAGAATTAACTTCCATCAACTTTGGCAATTTACCATTTTCAATTAAAGCTGTAAGCTACAGATTTTAAGGAAACTCAATTAGCATTTTTATGCATATAACACTACTGTGCAGGGTTCCACTTATAACTTAGAAGAAATTTGAATCAAAAGCAACATTTAGGTAGCACTGAAGGACAAGCTCCATCTAGGTATCCAAGTTCCCTAAATCCTATAGGGAAACTACGTCATAAATGATATGCCTATAATAAAAGGATTTTGAAAATAAACTCTAATGATAGATTAATAGTACAAAGGCATCATAACAGTAATGATATTCTAATAAACTTGAAATTGAACAACGGAAAGAAACATCAAACCAAATTACAATACCAGTTCTAACATGCTTTTAATTGAAAGGAACTTACAGCGATCAAATTAAAAAGTCAGCAAAACGAATAAACTTATGACCTCCCAGCAGTCAAAAGCAAATCAGACCTAACGCAAAATTGTTACTTTATCAGTAACGTAAAAACGAAATCCAATTTGAAGCCACATTATTCTCCCTCCGCTTACTCGACAAGAGAACTAAAAGGAGTCTAACAGAGACATTAAAGGTAGGGAACCTAGCAAAACCTACTCCGCAAGGTAGAGATTTGCGGAGTAGGTTTTGAATCTGAGAGCCGCAACATTAAGGGAGGAAAGCAATAAAGTTCAAATCTTGATTTGCATCCTTTTTATTGCGCTATTCCCAGCAAACAAATAGGAAAATAGAGCTGGCCTTGAAATAGAAAATCCAAAAAGGAAACCCTAGAGAGAAAGATGTATGCACACTCACAATTCGATCAGGAGTGCCCACGGCACCATCAAGAACACGAATGCGGGCTCGAGTCTCCTCGCACATCTTCTTAATGAGCTCGCCCTTGCGGCCGATAATGCTACCTACCTTGAGGACCGGCACAATGAGCCGAAACACGCAATTCCCGGGCCAACCCGGCCATCTCTTCTCGGGCGGAGTGGTAGCGGCGGTGCTGGTGGTGGTAGTGGCCTGAGGGTCGGAAGTGTCAGCTGCCTGAGCTGACTCAGACTCGGGCTCCTGAGGTGATGGTTCGGTCTGCGTGGCGTTTACATTAGCTGCCTCTGTGTTGGTGGTGGCTGGTTCGGCGGCGGAGGCATTTTCCGATGTGACAGCTTGTTGCCGGGGTTCCGACGCCTTGGCGGTGCCGTTCTCAGTGGCTTCCGCGGGGGCCATAACCAAGTTCAGAGGGAGAGAGGTCAAGCTAAGGTCTTCGAGCGTAGGAAGAAAGAGGGTTTCTAGAGGAAGTGTTTTGTTTGGCAATGAGTGAAAAGAAAGTAGGGGAGGTATTTCCCAACGGTGCACGTGCTCAACACGTGATATTGGGCTGTTTTTTTCTCTTTATAAAAAATAGTTATCATAAAAAGTGATCGATGAAAAACGAAAATCAAGTAAGAGTCTTTCATTCAATAAAAAATTATAATTTAATTAAATTTTCAATGTTTAATTATAAGAAAAATATTTAATACAGAAAATCATAAAAAATACTCTATCCGTTTCAAATTATCTCTCATTTAAAATAATGACACAAGAATTAAGGTAACTATTAAATAGTCTCAATTTTAAGAAAAATTAAGTGTATTTGACTAAATTACCCTTATTAAAATCAATTTAAACTCTTGTTACTACTCTATTGAAGATAACAATAAATAGAGGTAATGTTGAAAAAATAATAATTAATGCTCTATTGGTAATGTAAAATGACAGATAATTTGAAATAAAATAAAGCTCGTAAAACGATAGATAATTTGAAACGGAGGGAGTATCATCTATCTATCTATACTCTATAAATATTATAATATATTATACTTACTTATTATATTTATCTCACTGTTTTAAAATATTTTAAAAATAATGATATAGAAATTAATAAAATTATTAAAGAGTATCAATTATAATAAAAAATAATTTATTTTTATTAAAATTAGTTTAAATTTTTGTTACTATATTGAAGATAATAATAAATAAGAGAAAAATTTTAAAAAAATAATTAATACTTCATTAATAATGTAAAATGACAGATAATTTAAAACAAATTAAAATTCTTAAAACACTATTATTTTGAAATTGATGGAGTATATTCTAAAGCATAATATTTTCATATGGCTAACAAGAGATTGACAAGTGTTACTCTTTGATGTTTGTATATGTTACTACGTGGTACTTACACGTGTTACTCTGATACTATTTTTTAAAAATTTATTCTTCTTTTTTAATATTTAATAAACTAAAATGATAAATTATATCTTAATATAAATAAAAAATACATTTAATAGGATGTTCTCATTTAATCCATGATAATATACTAATGATCTAATAAGTTATTATTGAAAGTTATTTTTAGATAATAATTTTTTACAATTTTAAATTTTGTAAAAGAAATTATTTATTTCAAAATCTACCAAATTTATTTTTAGTAGTTTCAAAATTGCTATAGTTTCCTTCTTTTTAATTTTGAATTCCATGTTTATTAGAATTATAATTTTTTTACAATTTTAAAATTTGTAAAAAAATTTGATAATTTTAAAATCCACCAAATTTATGTTTGGTAATTCATGTTAATACACTAATGACCTAATAAGCTATTATTGAAAGTTATTTTTATATAATAATTTTTTTACCATTTTAAAATTTTTCTAAAAAAGAGTGATAATTTCAAAATCTCTAGCTTTATTTTTAGTAATTTTAAAAAAAATTTAGTTTGTTCGTTTTTAATTTTTAATTTCACATTTATTGGAATTACAATTTTTTTTACAATTTTAAAATTTATAAAGAGTTTAGTAATTTCGAAATCTGCTATATTTAATTTTGATAATTTTAAAAAAATTTAGTTTGTTTCTTTTTAATTTTAAATTAAAATATTAAATGAGATAAAATTAAAATTTGAATTTTACCAACTTATTAAACTCACCTAATTTTACTGACCTCTTATTATGTCTTTTTGATGATTTCTTCATCAAAATAAAATATGCTGATATTGGTTTATAAAATATTTTTTTAATAATAAACCTAAAAAAAATATAACCAAATAAAATCTATCAACTCTATCAACTCACACAATACTGAAAAATAATAATAAAAGAGGAGAAAAATTAAAAAAATTAATTAAAATAAATGAAACAAAAAAAAAAGAAAGGAAAGAAAGAAAGAAGACCCAAAAGCTGTTTGTTGACAGCCCAATGCAAAAAAAAAATGAAAGGGAGTCCAGCCCGTTCCTTAGGGTCCAGCCCACTTTATTCCAACTGGTCTAGCCATCAGTCCGGCCCACCTGGTCCAACCTGGAACCTAACCTGGTTCACTAGCCAACCCGTAACCCAGCGCCTGACTCGGATCCCCCCTGAATCCCTAAATCCCCAAATCAATCTCACTCCCTGTCATATCCCCGGTCCCTTTCTCTCTGCCGCCGTGTCCTTTCCCCCTCAATTTGTCTCTGCCTCTACGGAGCTGTAGGTCTGCTTTTAGGGTCTCCTTAGCTCCATTTTTGGCAACCTCTGCTCCTCTGCTACTCTGCTTTGTGCCGCACCTTACGCTACTGCTCTGACCTCCATGCGCGACAATCTTTTCCTCCAAAGAATACTCTGTGGCTGAGATCCCCTTTTTGGGGGATTTGGTCTCTTCTGTGCCTATAAGAAGAACCAACCGAGAGCTCGCAAGGGGGGCGAAACAGAACAAAAAAAAAGAAAAAAAACAAAGAGTAAGAAGAAGGAACTTCGGAAAAGGAATTCGGAAACTCAGGTAAAATATCTTTCTTTTCTTTCTTTGCATATAGTTGGTATCGATTTTCAAATTTGGAAGGCCATGATGACTAGTGAACTATTTGCATTCAAAGACTTCACAAGCAAAATGGGGTATTTGGTCCTCTGATTTTGGCTATCAGATTCAAACAGTTGTTTATGGGATTGTTGAGCTTTAAATTTGGGGTATATCTCGCCTCCAGGGTGGGTAATGTATAGATTGAAATGTCAATTTTAATCCTTGAATTTCGAGGGTCAAAATTTGAATTTTTTTTTAGCTTACCCGTGATTCTGGACTTTTTCTTTGATAGTTTTTAGTTCTGTTTGCCGTGAATTTTTTATTTTTTCATTATTGTTTTTTTCTTACCATTCCAAATCCATCCTATCATTTTCCTTTGATCTCGAATACTTCGTTTATTACGAAATCTGTCCATTCCTGTTCTTGGCTGAGGGTTTCATTGGACATGATCATCTTGTGTGATACTAGTGGATGTTTGGTCTAGATTTAGTCAAAATTAGAGTATTTAATATCTCATTTCACTCCTGAGCTCACTTACCTTAGCATAATTCCTTTTAGATTTGAAGTGTTTAATATTTGAATGGTTCCTTAGGTTGTAATATTTCATTCTTTGACATCTGGTCCCCTCCCTCGGATTGTATGAATGTGTATCCCTTTCATCAGTATTCTATGTAAGGCTACGTTAGTCTATATGAATGCTGGTTTCTGTTCTTCATACACGAATGGATGAGAGTGAATTGTAAGGGTTGTTGAGTTTTTTTTAGAATATAGTGGATGGGACTTTGTTTTTTAAAACAAAAACAAAAAGAGAAATATCTTGGGTTAAACCTCATCTTTAAAAATAATTGGTGGGTCCAAGGCTCGTAATTCATCATCACAAGTTTAAGGAGTTAAGGCTAGGTTATCCATGGAAGTTAGTGTTTTTTTTTTGTGCAAAAAAAAAAAAAAGGGAAAATTATTTGTTTCAAAGGGGTTCCAACAACCCATTGTCCATAGATTAACCCATGAAAGGTGCTCTAAAAGCCCAGCGGGCCAAATTGTATACAAGGGTCCAAGGCCCAATACCTTCTCTTGCAAATTACAAAGGTAAAAAAAAATAAGGGTCCAAGGTCCAATACTCCAAAAGATTCCAAAAATTAGATAAGCATTTTTTTTTGGGCTTCAAGGGCCTAAATTCAATAAAGCCCATTTTTATCAATATGGTTTTAGGTCTTAAATTAAATTAAATACTTTCAAAGAAAATTCGCTAAAATCTGAGGCTGTTTGTATCATTTATCAAAATCGCATTTTGTGACACAACATTTTCGTGAATCTCATTTTTTATTAAATATTTTCAATAAATTGTATTTTGACCCCTTTTCTTTGTATAAATCACATTTTGACCCCCTATGTTGGCATAAATTTCATTTCGGTCCCATTATTTTAGTAAATATCACTTTGGCTCCATTATTTTTAATAATTTTGTTTTAACCCCAATATTCCTAAGAATTCTATTTTTGACCTAAGTACTTTTGGAAATTTCATTCTTTCCCCCATTCTTTCAGAAATTTCAGTTTTGTCACAAAATTTAGGAAAACTAAAAATTCGATTAAGAGTAATAAAACCATCATTTTCATGTTTAAAGGACTTTCAGTAGAAGTTTAATTTCTCCAAAGTCCTAATCTCCATAGGCATTTAATGGAGTTATATACTCCTCAATGTCCTAAATCTTACAGGCTTTCAGTGGAAGTTCATCTTTCCCAATGTCCTGGCTTCCTCGAGCTTTCAGTGGAATTTTATTTTTTCAAAGTCTCAATTTTCTTAAGCATTCAGTGGAGGTATATTCTTCCCAATGTCCTAATTTTCTTCGTAGACATTTAGTGGATATATATTCTTCCCAATGTCCTAATTCATTTTCCAGGCTCTAAGTGGAATTTTATATTCTCCTACTATCCTAACTTCATCTCACCTAATCAACTTATTCAAATATTTTGAACTATGTTGACCTTGATCCCTTTCAGGATACGTAGGCACTTACTTGATAAGGCAGGTCTAGTTATTTCTTTCTCTATCTTCATCTTTTATTAATAAGAAGGGGTAAGTTAAATAAATTAAAAAAATTTAAAAAGCACAAACAATTTAGGGTAACCATTCTTAAGAATGGACGTTGTGAGGTGCCTAACACCTTCCCTACACGTAATCAGACTCTCGAACCCTTTCTCTGGTTCCGAGTGCCAGTTTTCCTTTATTTTTTTAAGGATACCAATTATCCTTCTAATTAATTGGTGGCGACTCCCATTTTTTCTCTACTTTTTTCCTTACGCGCTAAGTCATAAAATGATGGCTGTTCACCGGCTGTCACGTTGTGACAGGGTTATAATGGAAAATTTAGCCTTTCCATTTTATTTTTGTCTATTTTCTATTATTTTGCATTTTTATTGAAATGTCTAGTTTTATAAGTTTTGTATGTGGTTAATATAACTTTTGGTCCATATAATTTTACTCTATTTTTACTTTGGTTCTTATAATTTAATTTTGTTTAATTGAATCTTTACATTTTAATAATTTTTGCTTTAATTCCTATAATTCAATTTCATTTAATTGAGTTTTTTAATAACTTGCACTTTGATCTTTATCATCAAAAATTTACTTAACACTATCAATATCATTGCTGAAGTGATACAAAATTAACCACGTAACATGTGTCAATATCTTAAAAATTGATTCATATAATGTCAAGTATTATTTACAACACAAAGTTTAATTCAAAATATTTTTGGTACTCCCTTGATATTTGTAATACCCCATTTAAAACAAAATTTGGTGAATGAGGGCCTGTATGTAAATAACATAAAGCCAAATGACTAATGAACAATTATAATTTTTATGAATTACAAATTAGTCCCTCCCCTCCATTTAAAAACAAAGAAAAACCTTAAAATTTCCAAATCCTCCCCCTCCCTGTTTTCGGCGCCGAGGAAGACTTGCAGAGAGAAGTCCTTCGACCCTTCATCCTCTTCCAGCCGTGAAGTCCTCCTCTACAACCATCAGTCCGGCCACCTAACCACCGCCGCCGGTCACTGCTAACAGCACCCTCCCAGCCAGTGCCTCCCGTTCATGCACGGAGGCTGTAACTCACGCACACTGATGCTATTTGCTTGCGAGAAGGTGCGTCTTTGCCGTCAATCCTGCTACAACCGGATTTCCTTCCTAGTTTGGCTTGTTGTAAGTGGATTCATTCATCTTCTGAGTAATCCCTTGAGTTAGAAACATGCTATGGACTTTTGTTCAGTATTCCTTCCTTCCTTTCACAATTACATAATTAACTATGGGGTATTTATAATTTGGCTTTGAATTTGCACACCAAGTGTTTGATAAAATGCTAGAAAGAAAACTTACCATCATTTTTGGGATTTTGGATTTCTAAACTTTCCTTGATATGTTTTCTAGCATGTGTAGTTCCTCTTGGACACAAAAGCATGATCCAAGTTATGGT
>JASKGM010041320.1:0-22439 GCA_034509205.1 Ceratonia siliqua
CACCACCAAGTGACTTTGACATTGGTCCACACAAGTCTGAATGCACCAAGTCTAACACATTCTTCATTCTAGAAGGAGTTGAATTCTTGAAAGCAACTCTGTTCTGCTTTCCTACTAGACAATCAACACATTTCTTTAAATGCACATCGTCTATTCCAGATAGCACTTTTTTCTTGACTAAGCACGTCATCCCTTTCTCGCTCATGTGACCGAGTCTCTTGTGCCATAACTCAATTGCACTGTCTTTCTCTACAGCATTTAATATGTCGTTGGAGAGCTTCGCCTGCATCAGATATAAGGATGAGTGCTTTTTCCCTCTAGCCACCACCAAGGAACCTTTAGTAAGTTTCTATTAGCCATTCATGAAGGTGTTGCAGAAACCTTGATCATCAAGTCTGTCTGCAGAAATTAAATTCAGGCGAATGTCTGGAATATGTTTGACATTTCTCAAAACTAACCTCGTGCCATTCTCTGTTTCCAAAGAGATATCTCCTCTGCCAACAACTTTCGACAGGTTATCATTTCCCATTTTAACAACACCAAAATCTCCTAGTGTGTAAGATGAGAAGAATTCTTTCTGAGAGATTGCATGAATAGTAGCGCCATTATCAATCACCCAACTTGTCTCATGGGATGTGAGATTGACTATATCATTGTCATATACAACATGAAATTCATCGGCAGTATTTGCTTGTTCATTATCACTACTGTCATCTTTCTTTGCTTCTTTGCCTTTGTCTTTTTTGAACTTTCGACAAAATCTTTGAATATGTCATTTCTTCTTGCAGTAGTGGCATTCGAAATTTACATACTTATTTGACTTTCCACGGCTCTTGTCTCTGGGTTTTGGACCCTTTGACTGGCTCCTCCCTCTTGTGTTTATAACCAGAACTTCTGATTGTGATGAAGAGGATGAACTTTGTGATCTTCTTCTCATCTCTTCATCCAGAACACCGCTTTTAACGTACTTCACATTTACGACACCGTTAGGTGCCGAATTAGTGATGGAGATCTTCAGAGTATCCCATGACTCTGGTAGGGAGGCAAGTACCAAGAGAGCAAGTATCTCATTATCAAACTTTATGCCCATTGCCAACAATTGATCCACGATCCCTTGCATTTCGTTCAAGTGATCTGCTACTGAAGTACCTTCTCGGTATTTTACCTGTGTCAACTTTGTCAGGTAAAATAATTTATTGTTGCCTGTTTTGGAAGCATACAATTCCTCAAGCTTATTCCACAGAGTTCAAGCATGAGTCTCATTACAAATGTGATTATACACATTGTCTTCAACAAATTGTCAGATGAACCCACACACCTGCTCATGCTCAAAAGCCCATTCCTCGTCATATTTATCATCGGGTTTAGTTGTAGTAAACACCGGCAAATGCAATTTCGTCACAAATAAGATATCCTTCATCTTGTTTCTCCATATGTGGTAATTTGTGCCATTCAAGCTGATCATTTTGCCGTTTGTGACCCCTTCAACCTTTCCTGAAAATTTTCCTGGTGTAATTTTTGGTACAATTGTTCATATACTAGAGTCCGCTGCCCAACACTAAGTCCTCTCTTTTATATTATCAAATCAGAATTTTCATCTAAGAATTTAACTAACAATAAATATCTCCAAAAATAGAAACAACACGAGTTAAAATCGATACTTTTATATTTCTAGAAACAGAATAAGTTAATCTAGGGATGACTCAACACTCACACCATGAAAACGAAACCCATGAATATTTGAGCAAGATAACTCTACGGCCAGTTGCAAAACCGAAAAGGAAAAGCAGATAACTTACAGCAGCAGGGATGACTTGAAACTAAAAGTTCTGCAACTGAACGACGCCTAAAGGAAGCTGGCCGAGACTTGATCGAGCAACAAGGAAAACAACTAGGGAAGAAGGAAGCTAAGAGAAGAACATGACAAAGAGACATTTTATAAGGTTAACTAAGAAATTCTGAGTTGCCGAGAAGCTCCTAGAACAAAAGGGCTGAAAAACAAAAAAGGAGGAGGAACCTAAAGGCATCAGCGTGGGCTTTCATCTGAGAAAGCCACGTGATTTCTGGCTGAAAAATGCATAAGAATATTCCTAGGTGCTCAAAATATATCAAAAAAACAAAATAAGATTACATGTTATTTCCACACAACTTCTTTCCAAGGTTATCACCAAATCTTTTTTTTTTTTTTTAAACAGCAACTATCCATTTTCAAATCAACATAATTTATATTAGGTGGAATTTCCTAAGGAAATATTGGTCTAAAAATATTTTATTTAAAAAGAGACATTACAGTTTTTTGCACAACAATCTTCTATCCTTCAATAAAAGGAAAATATAAAGAAAATTAGAAAGACAATATACGAATAATATTAGCTAATGTCTGCCACCTTTTTTAAAAATTTAACATTTTAACTATTCACTCTCCCACTATTCCTTGAAAAAAAAAATTTAGAAGAATAATATAAGAATAATAGTAGCTAATTTAGTATGGATGGTGATGAAGGTCTCAATGTCATATATATTTGTATAAATATACTAGTTTCTTTATGTGCACCCAATTCAAAATTTAAAAATTTTTTTAATTAAAAAATAAATAAGTTTTAAATTTTAAGTAACTCCCTATTCTTATGAATAATTTTTTAATTATAAAAATAAATAATACTATTTCACCACCTCACACACCATCCCACTAGATATCCTTTAAAATATAAAATGTTTATTCCTTTCACAATTTTTTATGGAAAGACAGATACCAAATGATTTTAAAATCACCCACACACACAAATATATATATATATATATATATATTAATTCAAGACAAAAAGTAGTGGATAGTTATTTAGCAATTTTTTACTATAATTTTTTTATTAATTTTAAGAAAAATATATTGTATCCAATATACATAAAATATGAATAACTACATATTATTTTTTTTATTAAATGATAAATTTTTATTTAACACTATTACTTTATTTAAATAAAATAAAAGTAAAAGTATATTGACACATGAAAATAAGTGTCAAAACACTAATATATATGTTTTGACTAAAATACTCTTGCATTTATTGTATTTTTTAAATATGAGTAATATTTTTTATTCTAATTAAAAATGTGGAGATAGCTAATTTTCACAACCAGTGAAGAGGTTAGCAATTCCCATATATAGGTGTTTTCTAAGTTATATTCACATCTAGTACTTTTTCATTTATTTTTTCATGTATTTTGTTATTTCTTTAATGATTTTTGTTTGTATTTTGAATATTTTTACATTTTTAAGTATTGTGTTTTAATTAATTTTTTTTGAATTTTTTTAACTTTTTTTTGAATTTTTTTCTTAAATTTATTTGATTATTTTCTTAAAATAAAAATTATAAAAAAATAAAAAAAATTCTAAATGTATATAACTTAACAAACACTCCTTATATATACTAATGCCTTGATCTTTGGTATTAGTAGTTATCTTTTATTTATTTATATATATATATATATATAGAAATAAGTAGTTATCTTTTAGTAAGTGGTTATCATCAATTATTTATTATTTTTAAATTTTCTATATTACTTAAAAATAAAAAAGTAATTTTATTTTTTTGGCTAGTTATTAACATATCAAAATATCAAAATTCTCAAAGTCATATATAATAGACGAAAATCTTGTTTTAGTCCCTTAAATTTGTATTAAGTTTCAAATTAGCCCCTTATCTTTATTTAATTCTATTAATGTCCTAACTAATATAAGAGTATCTCCCCTTTATTTTTATCTTTAGAGTTAACTCTGTTAAACTAATTAGCCAAATTTACTGAGATATCAACATGTGGCAAGTTAGTTGTCAACGTGGACATGTAATTGCCGCGCTCACATGGAACTCGGATGGCTTTCCCATTTTGACTGAAACACAGTCGTTCTCATGAGCATCGTCATTCTCATTCTTCGCGTTTGAGCTTCGCGTTTCAATCTTCTTCTCCTTCTTCTTTGCCCAAATCGTCTCCTACTTCTTCTATTTTTTCTCTCCTGCTAACTGATATATTCAGTGGTGTATGGGTATAGGTTCTGGACGGCCATTGGTTTCCGCGATGCGTGCTTTCCTTTCGTGCTTAATTGCCATAGGAGACGAAGCCCAATTAAAAATTCTACCTTGTTGAAATTTGCTTCTGTAACATACTGTTGTTTATGCTTGCTAACAATAGTATGTTATATTTACAAAATTCAAGATGATAGGAGAAGATACGGCCTCCATTATTTTAATTGAGTTTCCATTTTTTCTGCTTTGTTTCACTTCATTCGCTTATGGCAGAGCATGTAAGAGCCTCAAGCTTTCTTTTCTTGCCAAGATACATTCTCATATAAAAGTTAAGAAAGAGCAATATAATAGCGACATTTAGCACAGAATTAAATAACCAAGCGCCAATTCCGTTGCACCCACCTTGGAAGAAGTGCAGCAAAAATACCCCAACATGGCACACCAAGTTACAACCCTGTAACGCCATTCAAGACTAAAGTCATTAGCTCATTTATTTTATGAGCAATGAAGGGTCAAATAAATTTATAAAAAGTATAAATAAGCTCCTTATTATTTCATTTAGAGAGTACTCATTTATTTATGTTGTCAATATCAGTTACTATTGCTGTTATTAATATGATCATTTTAGCAGAGGTATGAAACAGGGACAAGAACTGTGTTAACCTGGTGAAATTTGTAAGACTCTAGAGAGACTTGTTCTTTCTTTTTTTAGTACATTCACTGTCTAGAGTTGGGTCTGATGAACAGATCAACTCCATATGTGCTGGGGTAAAGGGAATTTGCACTAACAGGAAAACTAAATATAGAAGGATTAATAATATGGAAACAGAGCAAAATATTATCATCACAGCAGTGTAATGCTGGTGACTCTAGTGGTCAAGAAAGCTAAAACCAAACCGCATTTTCAGTCAATGGGTTGGTGAAAGAAGCATCAGCCGAGTTAGATGCCTATACTTAGTTGCAGATTCCACCATGAGATAACATAATTGAATAACCAAGCGCCAATTCCATTGCACCCACCTTGGAAGAAGTGCAGCAAAAATACCCAACATGGCACACCATATTACAACCCAATAACACTATTTGGCAATTAAGCACAAAAGGAAAGCATGCACTGCGCAATCCAATAGCCGTCCAGAACCTATACCCATACACCACCGAATATATCAGTTAGCAGGAGAAAAAAATAGAAGTAGGATACGATTAGGGCAAAGAAGAGGGAGAAGTAGATTGAAACGCGAAGCTCGAACACGAAGAAGGAGAGGAGATTGAAACGTGAGGCTCGAACGCAAATAAGGAGAAGGACGATGCTCATGAGAACGAAGACGTTTTAGTCAAAATGGGAAAGCCACCAAGGAGCTCCATGTTAGCATGTGACATGGCAACTACATGTCAGCACTTGACTTTGTGACATGTCAATAAATTCCGTTAATTGATTTAATATAATTAATCATAAGAACAAAAACAGGACTGTTATATTAGTTAAAGGACATTAATAAAACTAAATAAAAATAAGAGACCAATTTAAAACTTGGCCTATATAATAATATAGATAATTTATAAGTAAGGCTCCAT
This sequence comes from Ceratonia siliqua, assembly GCA_034509205.1. Taxonomy (NCBI): domain Eukaryota; kingdom Viridiplantae; phylum Streptophyta; class Magnoliopsida; order Fabales; family Fabaceae; genus Ceratonia; species Ceratonia siliqua. Next base: position 5,598 of record JASKGM010041320.1, read on the forward strand.
CTTTTAAACCAAACAAAATATAAATATATGAAACACATTTAATTTTCTTTTAAATAATTCATTAAAACATATTTAATATAATTTTTTATTCTGTATAATGTTTGTAAATCAACCCAAGAAATTTTATTTAAATTTCTAGGATAACATATATAATAAATAAAAAATTATTAAATAAAAAAATTTTAAACAATAAAGTAAATTTATTTAAGGAGATATTTAAAATAGATGTCAAATTCATTCTTACGAATGAAATGCATGCAAGGTCAAAACCATTTTTGTGCAAAAAGTTGCGCTTCCTCCATTATAAACAATATTTTTTATGGAATATAAACAAATTAAACTTCTTTTAATTTATAAAAAACATAATTTAATTCTACAAAATTTGTGCTCTATGCAAGCTAGAATCAACTCAAACCTATATTATTTTAAAAAAAATTTGAATTAATTATTATTTGTTTTATTTTTATATTTTGGATTTAAATAAATTAAGATAAAAATTAAATAAGTTATATTATGAATTTAAAATAATAAATATATAAAATATGTAATATAAATACATAAAATCTAGTTAAAAATTATTAAAGATGAAGATGAAAATTTTAACATGGTAATTTATAGATAAAATGTTTTATCATGAAACATTTTTAATTATAAAATCAATAAATACTACACACGTATCATCATTTGATTAACTAGGTAAAAAGAAGAAGAAGTGTGGGACATTTCTAATTAAAATGATGAGATAAAAAAATAAAATTTTAAATAATTAACTATTTCAATTCATTACTCTTAATGATATATTTTTTGGGACATTTGGTTATGAATGGGTTTGAAGTCACAACCCTAGAGAGGACTCTAATATCACTAAGCCACAAATTTATTGATAATTAATTATATATGGAACATTTTATCATATAATTATATTTACACATAGAAATGTAGAATCTTTTAATTTGCCCAAAAAAAATATATTGAATCTTTGAAAGTTCATATAATCATCTTCTGAGTATCTCGTGCCCGTGAAAAATTGTGGCACTTCAATTCAGAATATTATGATTATGTGAAACATATAGTCTTAATTATGTTTATTAAATGCTTAAATTTTTTATTCTTATGAACAAAAGTTTGGGGGAAGGGGATGCTACCATATTATAAGACCATGACATGCTACAAGCTTCAATAAAAGCTTATAATAATACTTACAAATTATCTATAAAAAAAATTATTGATAGTAAAAATCAAACTTATGCTTTTCAGGTGAAGTTAAATTTTTTATGTTGCTAACATCATACAAATTCTTGTGACTTTTGGATATTTTGTAGTTATATTTAAGTATTTAAGATATTAAAAAAGTTATAAGATTTACAAAACATCTATGGTTTGGAGCTTGTCGCAGCCCCTAGATTATTACATGTTTAGTTTAACACTCTTTGCATTAATTGGTTTCTTTTCTACAACCTACAAATTATCCATGTCATGCTTTTTTTCGCACTATATTAATTTCATTTACTATAAAAAATAAAATTGGTAAAAAAAATGCTAAATGTAAATTATTATTGAATCAGAGTAAAATTAGTTGAAATATTCACAAATATAATTTTTATGTTGAGAGAAAATATTAAAAATAACAAAACTAAAAAGAAAAGAACACGTAACGTAATAATTATATATTTTCACTAAAAAATATAATTATATATAGGAAAATGATAATATCCGTTTTACAAAATTTAGTATTATATGCAGAAATAGATATTCTCAGTTTTCTTTTTCTCTCCTTGTCTTCAGTTTATTTGTATTTATTTTGGGTGTTTAGGTTTAGTGTTTAAAATGTAGGGTTTGAGAGGTTAAATTTAGGGTTTTGAATTTAAGTTTAAGGTTTGGTTTCGGTTTGGGGCCGGGTTTAAAATTTAGAACTTAATTTTAGGATTTAGAGTTTAACTTTAGAGTTTTGCAGTTTAGGGTTTAGGGTTTAGAGATTTAGAATTTAGTATATATGATTTAGTATTTAGAGTTTAGGATTTAAGGGTTTAGAAGTTTAGTGTTTTGGGTTTTGGAGAATTTAGGATTGTATTTAGGGTTTTGTATTTGGGAGTTTTAGCATTTAGCGGTTTAGTGAGAGTTTAGGAGATTTAGGATTTACAAGGACTAAGTTGAAAACAAGTTATCGTATAGGGATTAGATTAAAAACTACGTGACTAATGATATGGTATACCTAAATGATATGTTAACATCTGTTAGCCAAATGAACAAATTTTTAATGATGTTAAGAAAACTAATCACCCCATTTGAAAAAAAAAAAAAAACCCTATACGAACCTAGTGAAAACAAAAGGTATAGTTAAACTTGAATCCTATTTAATTAATTAGTTTTGTGGTTGGTAAATTATTTTAATAAACTAATTATTATATCCAGGGCATTATTAAGGCATCATTATAACATTGTTTAAGACACAAATAAGAAATTTAATTCTCATAATTAAGACAATATTATGAAATATATATAGTATCATTAGAAACACATCATCGATATTTCAATTATACAGCAAATATTTTTTTAAAATTATAATACTTATATAATATGTTGGTAATGATAACCTACAATGATATTAGTAATTAGATAATGACATTTATATTCATTTACCCTTCATAACACCATCTATTTAGTAAAATATCAGGACTACGTTAATCTTAAAATTTAATTCAACATGCCACTAGATGTAATCTAATAAGAAAGGGTCTGAATAATTTGTAAGATTAAGGTCTAATTGGGTTTAAAATATTTGTGTTGCCATTAATTTGTTAAAAAAATATTTTTTAAAAATTATTTAAGGCTATGATTATTGTCAGGTATTCTACTGGTACCATACTCTTATACAATGTGAAGGACTCCTATTAATTCTTAATTGGTGTTTTTGTCACATGGACCGAAAATCCTACTTAAGAAATACGGTGCTTATTGAGCATAGTATAAAATACGGTTCTAGAGTCGGCACCTAATAATAATAAACTCAATTACTAGTTTAAAATTCAATTGGGATGAATTATAAAAAATAAATAATATTAATTAAATATTTGTTATAAGACTTAATAGCCGCATGCCTTATAATTTTGTATTTTTCAAATTTGACCTTTGATTATTTTGACTTTCTTTTATGGTCAAACCTCAACTTTCCGCCCCTTATGAGTGGCCATGCCACCAAGTACTGGTTTCACACCGCCCAATTGTCTTGTCTCTTCAAACCCCAAACACCCCTTTGACACTGGAATTCCTCAATCTTTATAAGCCTATTTTCTCCTCATCCTTTTTCTCTCGCACTGCCCTTCTTCTGTTCGAAGAAAATTCCTACAGACAGAAACTGCTTTTACTTGTATCTGAGGGGAAGAAAGAGGGTTACTGCAAGAAAAAAGATGAGTTATGGGTCAGGCGAGAATAGTAGAAGAACAATGGAGAACAAGTACAAGGGAGTTCGGAGTCGGAAATGGGGCAAGTGGGTTTCGGAGATCCGAGTTCCCTGCACGCAGGAACGCCTATGGTTGGGCACATACACCACGCCGGAGGCAGCTGCCATGGCTCATGATGTAGCTTTCTACTGTCTGAGAAGACCATCTTCATCGGAGAAGCTCAACTTTCCGGCAATGCTGCCTTCTTATTGTGCCCAGCTGAGCAGAGATCACATGTCGCCGAGGTCAGTGCAGAAGGCAGCATCGGATGCCGGTATGGCTGTGGACGCACACAGCATTGCAGGGGGGCCATTGATGATGGAGACGGAAGCTTATGTGAAGGAGAAAAATGATACTGATCTTACACAAGTTGGTCAAAGTGGTGATGGGTTTCGGTGGGAAGGTGGAGTTAATGATGGTGGAACTTGGCGAGGAAGTGAAGATCAGAGAGGAGGTGAGGATTAAAGAGGAGGTGAGGGTTTGAGCATTTCCATAGAAGAATATCTTAATTTATAGGAGATGAAGATTGAAGCTGCTAGTATTCTTTTCTGCTTATCTCTGGTTGTATAGATCCATAACTAGTGTCGTTACTACATTCGGAAGGTATAACTAGTCGCATAGTAACGGTCCGAGTACTTTGGACGTCCACAATTATATAATGATGTGTGAGGGATGGGTGTCCTTACTCAATTTTATAGATCTATGGCCCACAAAGGCTTAATTTACCAGAGTAAAGCTTTGTTGGCCAAATAGGAAACACACGAGTCTGTTATTTTGAAAGGTATTAGTGTTTAGAATGAAATTGAAATAATCTTACAATATGTAATACTCAACTTACACAAATAACATATAGGACTAAATTGAAATTTAGGTAAAATTTAAGAAATGAAAAATACACTTTAATCTTATTTGTATTCATTTATAAGATTATTAAAAAAATTGCTAAGTTTTTCTAATCTCTAACTTCATCTCACAAATTGATGAAAATTATTGAACTGGAACCTACGTGGCTTTATAAACTTTTAAGCTGGAAAAAAGGAGAGTGAGATTGAATAAAACCAAATGGAGCAAGCATAGCAAAACTTTAGCAATTTTAGAATGCACATTCTCTATATCTAGTTAAGAATCTACAATAATTTTACTTTTAATATAAAAATAATGTTATTATTATAAACTCAACTCTTATAATTTTTTTTTATAAATGACTTATTTTATTATACACATTCCATCAAAATAAGTATATATAGATGGATTTAATGTGATGTATATAATAAAAATAATTTGTCAAAAGTTTTTTTAACGAGTAGCTTTATTGTAATCTATCAAGCTCATTGCAGTTTATTATTTCCTATGTAAGGGCTCAAACACTTGAAATGGAAGGATTTGCAAGAAGAAAAAGACAGAAAAGAACAAATTCGTACTTTTTTCTTTGCGATGTAGTTTCAAGTCACTTAATAATGTCCCTTAGATATTTGAAGTGGTGGTCCTCGGGTTGAAGTTCTTGTGTTGAATTGGTCCACCATTTTCTACCGCAAAGTTTTTCATTTTTCAAAAGTTTTATAATAGAATAATGAATTGGAGTCAACACACTTCTACTTCTCTCATCAAATAAACAGTGACCAACACGTGGTGAATATCTTAGCATATTGTTTGACTGAGCTTTCAAATATATATCTAACTAAAAAGTTTATAAGTAGGCTCCGTCTTGTACGCCAAAGTAATTAGGTAAATATCTGATACAAGTTTTGGAATTTATAATTTTAATTAATTATTAGTTTAATTTTTATTTTAATTTTAATTAATTGAGTTTTTATAATTTCTATTTCTGTTAATATAATTTTTATTATTAAATTATCAATTAATGTAATTATATAATTATTTGAAGAATTAAAATATTTATACGACAATCATGTAATATTTTTTTATGTCAGCATCCAAGTCATTAGCAACCAATTAATGAACCAAAGACGACGATGTGCCTTCTCCCTCGCCCGTGCAACCTTGTTGTCCCCCCCTCGGCATGCTCGACAGTTGCTCGAGGGTGGTTGAGTCACCGTTGCCTTTGCCGTCACTAGTGGTTACTCCCTTTCTCTGCTTCTGTTGCGTCGCCATAGTTGCTAAAACTTATGGTAACATTAAGTGGGATTTGGTGAAAGCACCTGGGTATATTTATGCTATTTTAGTTGTGAGAATTAATCTTCTGCTTTGCATTACTAGGATTTATTTCTTGAGTTTCCCTTGTGTCTTACGAGATATTTGGGTATTAATTTAATGATACCAGCAACTTAATTGAAATCAAAATCAAAGGAAATTCTTATTATGAATAATTCAGATTACAGTTGAGACGATTACAGACACAGGCAATGATCTTCAGAAGCTTAAAAACTTGAGGAGATTCAGCTATGAATTCAGAAAACCTTATTGGAGAAAAGGTTTTGAAAAATCCACTAGCGAGAAAATACCAGAGACTTCTGAGAAAGAGAAAGAAAACTCATACAACTGTCATAATCCCTACCGCGGTTACTATTTTCTATTTATATGCTATTTCTCCACTAGCCACGTCGACAAGCCATTTCAGATAAGTTGTTTTCCTAATCTGTTGCCACGTCATGAAGAGAGTTATTATTCTTTAGAAAGTTGGTTCCTGTATCATCTAACCCCCTTATAAGCACATTATGACGTGATTGCTTTTGCGGGATCTTTTGATAATCTCTACATATTATACTGACTGAACTAGTTGATTATATGAAGCCCCCTGCATCGTTTCTACAAGCCATGGAAGAGTACGTTAGAGACGCTCCCCAAGGCTCAGCATTCCACAAGGATTAGGTATAGCACTGCATTTTCTCTTCTGAATGTCATATACTGTAGATAAATCATGAATTAGCTTCAAGAACCTGTGTGTATTGTTTTCAACATAGAGGAAAGGAAATGAAATATAGCAAAACAGTGATCAATAACTATGGTAGTGTGACTATGTGACTTTAGTTTATGGATGCAATTGCAAAGATCATAGTTTTAGTTAGTACACATCTAATTGACACAATAGGCACCAATGAAACTTGGGTAAAACCCTGTCGACTTCCTACTTGATAATAATAACACTAAGTTGTATGAAAATCTGAATTACGTTAACTTAACAGTACGGCCTTAATGGCGAAAACTTCCTTTTTCAATAATGCATTTTCTTGTTCTGATGTCATATGTATGCTGGCTTCCAAAAGATGTATTTCTTGTAGTTCTCTCAATTAGTTGATATTGTATTGCTATAGGATGTAAAGACCAAGATATCTGTCCGGAGTGATGGCGCTATAAGAATGGGTTTATCTCTGGTGGGTTTCTTGGAGCAGAATCAAGGAGGAAAAAATCTTGCATATCTGAAAACTCTGAAAGTAGTACAGAGAGAACTGCATTTTATGAAGATGATCAAGAGAACCTCCACAACCTGGTCCAAGTATGTGACGTATCATCTCACCTGAGTTTGCATTTTTGCTTACTTGCTGTATGGTATATTATCCCATTTAAGAGTAATGACAGTATGTTTGTAGGAGTAGGAGTAGTTGCTCTTTATTTTCTCTATGAAGCACAATATATCAATATGTTGAACTACTTGGAATTTATTTTGTATTAGGAGCTGTGGATTTTGTTATTCTCATTGCATTCCCAGGATTTCATCAAAGACAATACATTCTAAACATCTAATATATTTGAAGTACTTTAATTAGATCCACTTGACTCTTCTTTGCAGGTAATATGTAACTATTATGATTGTCTTGTTTTAGGTGTTTGACTGTCTTTTCCCATTTTAAATATTTGTTTAAAATTGAGATTGCTTTCCACGTGTTCTTTGTACAACTACCACCTTCAGCATTTTTTATGAGATTCCATTCAAAGTTCTTATTGACAAACATTCATCTTCTGTTTCTTGTGATTTTTCTTCAAAGAGAGAAGTTGTTGCTTACTTGAAGCAAAAGGTATAGTTACAGGATTTGCTCATTATTGTTTATAAATAATGCAGGAAGTATATGAGCAGCAGAAATAGTTAATTTTACAATCAGAGAGAATTGTTCTTGCCAGTATTTATAACCAGCAGCATATGAACCAGTAGCAAGCACTCAGTAATAAGGGTCATTGCATAAGAGAATATAGTTTCCCAGATGGAGCCAGCCACTTGTACAGATATTCAAGCAAGAACTACACTACTCTAGTTATATGATTGGAATGTAATTTAAGACAGAGTAATGTATTTATGTTGTAGGATTGGAATGTAATTTGATGTAATTTGAAATTGCAATTTTGGATAAAAGAGATAGTTTTCATCCTTCACTACTGTTATATATTACAAAACATGGTTCAATGTCAAAAAGAAACATTGTCGTACATGGTAGCACAAACAGAGATACTTTTCATTTATTCCCATGCTTCAAAATATGAAAAGAAATAATGAAAATAGAATATAGCAGCTTGGACCACAAAAGAGAGAATCTTTTAATATATTCCAAAACAAAATATGACAGCACAATGTTCAACGCCAACACATGGCTACAAAACAAAAATAAATTACATAAACATCAATGTCATGTGTTAAAGTGCATTCATTGCGTTGCTAACATCATTTACTCGTCTATCCCTCCCCTTTCCTTTCCCCCCTACCCTTCCCCCTTCCACTTCAAACTATGTTGGAGTTCTGACTCTGTGCAGCAGCTCCTCCACTTTTCTCTTGCTGAGTTGCTGAGTTGGTCTCGGTTCTGACTATGTGCAGCAGCTCCTCCCTTTAAATGGACTTTGTTTACAAAAATGGCACTATACAAATTCAGTCTTTTTGCATGCATGCCTCTTCACCATCTGAACCTAGTAATTACAGATTTTACCTATCTTGGAACCACCCCATCATGAACTCTCTCCAAAGCAAAATATCTATCAGCTCCTTTTTATTGTTAAACGATGGAAGTAACATACAAGCTTGGCCAAAAGAGAGAGCCAGCAATCCCATATAATCAATTACTAAAAATTATCTTATTCTTAACACCAGAACTTGGTAGATGGTCAATTGCATTGGTGCTGGAGAAGATTTCTCCTAATTTAGACAGAAAATTTTAGACTCTTCACTCTTCAGGCCCATTATACTAAATGTTGACAATTGACACTTGGATCCTCTATCTAAGCTAGAACTTGACACAACACAAAAATAATATTAACTTCTGATTTTGAAGAGCAAGGGTAAAAATGCTCGTTTGGCAGCAACTACTGAAAAAAGGAAAGGAGGAAAGCATTCTCTTACACCAGATTTATGTTGACCTATTTAAATTCTATTTCACTATGAAAAATGGATTATCGATTTGAAACAACAATGTATTTCAGTTGCCTGATCTTGATATAGATTGATTGTAACAAAAAATATATATAATTCAGTATTTGAGCTTTTTCAGGTATTGAGCATTTGATAAATGTATAAACTTCAGTGAAAAACTTTGTAATAAAGGCCTTTATCAATAGTAGTTTATATAAAGATATTAGCAAATTTTACAGGGAAAAAAAAGGAAAATAATGAAAGCTTCTAACAAACATGGTTTATTTCCTCTTCTTACTTGGTGCACCTTCTATCCCAGTTTGATTAAATTATTTTGCTATGAAAACATTTGCGAACTAGAAATACAGTGGAAATTAAAATAACCAAGCACCCATACCTCATACTAGACTAAATATATAATGATAAAGCGAAGACAAGACAGCATGAAACAGACCCTTACGAAAGAGGAACCAAGAGAGTCATACCCATCAATCAACTCCTCAAGTTGCGGCTCAAGCTCTTTGTCCCGTAATTCCTCAATCCTCTTTGATATAGAGTCTATCCTGTGAATTGTCACTCTGATTCTTGAATGTAGATCCTTGACTAATAATGCAAAGCAGAAGAATAATTCTCACAACTAAAATAGTATAAATATACCCAGGTGCTTTCACCAAATCCCACTGAATGTTACCACAATTTTTAGCAGCTATGGCGACGAAATAGAAGCAGAGAAAGGGAGGAGTAACTGCCAGCGACAGCAACGGCGAAGCAACCACCACCGAGTAACTGCTGACCACGCGAGGGAAGGTGGGGAGACGACGAGGTTTCACAGGCAAGGGAGATGGAAGAGACACAGGGAACGATGACCCCGATGAAAACGTCATCGTTTTTAGCGTCATGAATTTGGTGGACTTAGATGTTTACAGGAAAATATGTCAATCGCATAAATATTTTAATTGTCATATTAAATAGTTATTTAATAATATTAATTAATAATTTAATAATAAAAATTAAATTAATAAAAATAAAAATAATTAAACTGACCATTAACAAAAATTAAATTATAAAAATTAAACTAACAATTAATTAAAATTATAAAAAATATTTTATATTTACAATCAAATTATACTTTTTTGTCTTCTATATTTGGGATCATTATTTTAATCTCTTAATTAAAATTTTTTATTTTAATTTCTTAACTTATAAATTTAATTTCGTTACTTTCTTTTTCTCACGCCGCTTTTTTACTAAACAAAAATATATGTGACCGTTTATTAATTGACACCTAAAATCGCAGGCATATTGAATGTTCAATTAATAAATAGTTACATAGTAGTTCTATCTATTTATTTAGGAACTAAAATAAAATTTACTCTAAATAAGAAATCAAGTGTTTTTTTTTTCTAACTAATTATAATAACATATAAATACATAAAACACTGCAAATTTTAATTTTCCATATTTATATATTTATTTATAAGTTTTTAACTTTTATATATTTATATAAACTAAATTTAATATGCTATTATAACAGTTACTATATTTTTTAGAGTAGTATTTTATTTTTTTATAATTATTATTTTAAGAAATAATTTAAAAGAATTTAAAAAATTAAAAAACAAAAATAAAAAAATTCGTAATACAAGTATTTAATAATAAATCAAAAAATAAAGTAAAATAAACAAATAAACAAATTTTTTTTTTGTTTTTACTTTTTTATTTTTTTTCAATTTTTTAAAATTATTTTTTGAAATAAAAATTATAAAAATAAAATACTATTTATAGAGTACTGCTATTAGCATAGCAAGACTGCTAAAAAATTATTTGAATTTGTACCAAGAATTCAACAGATAAAAATTTATTTAAAAATATATAAAAATTAAGTAAATTTATTTAAGGAAATAGTTAAAATAAATATTACGAATGAAATGCGTGCAAGTTCAAAAAACCATCTTTATGCGAAAATTTGTGCTCCATCCATTAGACTCAAATCAAATTTGTGTTAATTTATAAAAACAATTCTAAAAAGTTTGTCAAATTTAGAATCAACTCATACCTATATTGTTTTATTAAAAAAGTATCTGAATTGTTAATAATTTGTTTTAGTTGTAAATTTTGGATTTAATTAATTTAAGATAAAACACCAAAACAATTAAGGTAAAAATTAAGTCATTATTACATTATGAATTTAGAAAACTAATATATGATAATATAAATGACAAAATTCAAATAAAATTTATTAAAAGATGAAGATGAAAATTTTAACATACTAATTGATGGATAAAATTGTTTACCATGAAACTGTTTTATATCAATAAATACTGAACACTTCTCATCTTTTGGTCAACTAATTAATTAAAGACACTTAGATATAGTAGTGTCTCTATTCACTTTTTTTATGTCATTTTATTTTTCTAAAATAATGAGATAATAAAAAGAAAGTTTTTAAATAATTTGTGCGTGTGTGCATATCGCATGTACTCATTTTGTTTGAAAATTCATATGTGTACTCATTTTGTTTGAATATCACATGTTCGTGAAAATTTATGGGAGTTCAAAATATTGACGATTATGTGAAACATATAGTCTGCATATGTTATTAAATGCTGAAAAATTTTTGTGCCATCATGCATATTCTTGAGAGTTTTGGATAATTTATAGTTGTTTCTACACCACTATAATTCATAAAAAGAGTGACTTAAGCACAAATGATTATCTTTGTCTCAGGTTGGCTAATGAGATGCCTTGGGCTACTTATTAGCATCACTAACTGCTCAGTAAGGAAGTCCAAGTCCCTTGCCTTCGTAATTCCCTTGTGGTGGGCCCAAATCCCTCTAACACTCCAACAAGCTGCACAATCTTGGATTTGAGAGGATTTTGATTCGGTCTCTTTCTGAATAGGTCATTTTCTTTTTTGTCTTTGTATCATGGCCATCCAAATGTTTAGACAACTATGATGATGACACGTGACAGAAAATATTTTTCTATTTTTTTCTCCTTTTCTCTCCTTTCTTTTTCCCGTAGGAGCTCCTAGTCGGTCAACAAGGCAGAAATCTAGCGTGTTCTACAAAGTCCATCCACGGGGGTGATGACGTGGCCTAGTTCTTCGATCATGATCTCCGTTGAATTTTTTTTTTTCATTTTCTACATCCCCAAATTTTTTTCTCCCTCATTTGGATTCATTGCTAAGCCAAAAGTTCATTCACCTAATTGCATTGCAACCACCAAGAAGTTTTTGAATAACACTCAAAAGATAAAAACTTGCAAGGACAAGATTCAAAGATGAGAAGGACTAGCATTGAACCCATAAGCAGAAGGAAAATGTGGCACTACAGTGGAAGGGAATGTGATGAAAGTGGGAGATAAAAAAAATGTTTTATGCCATGTGTCATCATTGTGGTCGTCCAAATAAAATGAAGAAAATGATCGATCCTGAAAAGGATCAGATCCAAATCTAATGTGAGATAAGGACATGGTCCTTCAAAAGTGGTTTAAGATACTCACACCTTCCATATCAATTAGGATATATCCTTATGCTCTGATGAGATAAACGACTGAAGGCTTTATGCCTTCTATTTTAGTCATGACTCATGGCCCTCATGCCCTAATATATCAAGCGACTTAAGGTGATGACACCTTTTATTTATAGCCTTATGCTTTAGTAAAATAAACGACCTATAATGTGGACGCCTCAGTTCATATAATTGGAGCGCATTTTTAGTACTACGATTGGATGCAATTATCTCTCACATAATAAGGGGCCCCACTAACTTGGAGTGGAAACCACCCACTTAAAGTGGGGGCCCTCCCCTTTATGTGAGTGACAGTTGTAGCACTGTATTTTTCTTCCATATAATTGAAGGACGCTTTAAAGCGCTTGAGTTGAAATGCCTTATAAGGCAACACGCCTTTGGTTTAGGTACAACGCCAAGGTGAAGTCATATGTTTGTATTTGTTTTGGGAATGATACAATGGCTAATGATTGGAGCATTGAAATGCTAGAGATGTCACGTAACCCTTTTTAAGATATGATAGACTTAGTGGCCATTTGGTTGCGCTCTTCTTGAAGAAAAGCAGTTTTTTTAAAAAAAAAAAGCAGAAACAGGTAAATGATCATTTGGATGCGGCTTTTAAGAAAAAGCACTTTCATTTAAAAAAAAAACAGAAATCCTACTTTTTCCATAAGTTACGATTTGTCGCTTTTTTAGAAGTTATAATTTGTAACTTCTGAAAAAAGCAACTTCCAATGAAAGAGGGAGAAAATTTTTGGACAAATATACCTCTGATGATTTTTGAGAATTCCATTTGTGTTCATTCTGCATTCGACACTTTTTCTTTACTTTACGCTAATTTTATAGCCATTTGGCTGTCGACGCAGTTTGTTTATTTGTTTTTGACATTTGTCCCTGCCATCGACGCTCTCGCTTGCCTCTGGTGGGTCGCCATTAATCTTCCCATCTTTGCAACTGTAGCACGCCCAGCCTCTGGAAGATGTGGGAGAAGATGATTGAACGGAGAGGGGGAAGGGGGGATGAACGAAGAGGGAGATGGGAATTGAAAATGAAGGGAAATGGAAGGGGGGAGGAGATGGTGGCCGACGGGGGTGGGGGAGTGGGAGAGGGGAGATGGTGGTTGGAGTCACGTGAGGACAACGTCTGCTTAATGGCTACCAACGTTTATAGTTTATAGCTCAACACTTTTTATTTCAATTTCTCTCTCTATTTCTTCATGCCTTTCAAATTTCAGCTACTGAAATTGCTATTTTTCCATTATTTGATAGTTTTCTTTCTTGGATAGTTTCTTGAGAAACAAACAAAAATTACAGAGAAAATAATGCAATTCGTGTAAGATTTTGGAATATTTAATCTTTCAACTAGGCATCCAAATTATTGCATTTTCAATTTCAGAGCGATTTTCAATTACAACTGAGAAGACGAATAGAGGTGGAAGTTGAAGGGAGATGGGAGAAAATTAATAAAAAAGTTTTAATACATTTTAACAAAAAAGATATAATAAATATTTAAACAATTTTTCAGTTATTTTACTATTACAAAAGTGTTTTTATATTTTTTACATTTAAACGCCTAATAGTTGTTTTTTTTTTCCTAAATTAGCACTTATGTATTTTTATATTTAAATGCCAAATACCTGTTTTTTTTTTTTAAATTAACATATTTACTTGAAGCACCTGCTAAAAAATACAAACTCATCCAAATGAGCCCTTAAGCATAAGTACATAGCCATTATTCGAGTTACCTATAGCCTAATTCCTTCCTATTTGCTATCCAAACTAAGATTAAACACTTATTGCTATTATTTATGTCACTACAAGAAAACATGGCTTTTCTCACAGGCACAATTTCTGTGAGAATTTCTCACGGTTTTTCTCACTGATAATTGGCCGTGAGAAAATATGTGAGAAACGTGTAATAATTGAAACACAGCGTTTTATGCTCATTTCTCACGGAAAGTGTCTGTGATAATGTTTCTCACAGCTGTAGTCTATGAGAAAGTTCGTGAGAAATCTCAAAATATAATACTAAATCCACCCTCAGCTGCCATTTCAGTTTCTAACATTTTCCTTTCTCTCAAACTCGTTTTCTCTCCGGTTTCTCTTTCAAACTCGATTCTTTGGTCACAATTAGGGATTTTATAGCAAGGTGAAGTGGTGTTTAGTCTATCTCATTCCTTCATTCGAAGCTTTTGAGTTCAGATTGGCCAAAGTTTTGTCTTTTTTTTTTACATTTGAATTTTCTTCTTAAATTTGAGATTTATGGGTTAGTTTTTGGTTGGTTTTTGTATTGTTTAAATATATCATGATGGTAAATAGGTATTTACTAGTGTATGAAGTTAGTTTATAGTTTAGTCTGATGTGTAAAAGTAATGCTCAAATCCGAATTAAAATGTTTAAATTGGAGTATATGTAGATTCTTATTGTTAAAATTTCTTTAGGGCTTTTATTGTATAATAGATGTAGAGTATTAAGATATTTTTTCTCATATTTTTAGGAATTTTTTTGTGTCAATTTCAATATTATGGTGTTTAGATATTAATTTAATAAATTAGATATTGTTTATATTTTGAAAAATTTATTAGAACTTTTGTTGTATGATGGATGTAAAGTGTTTGAATGGATTTTTCCATATTTTTTGGAATACTTTTGGATGAATTTAAATTTTATGATGTTTAGAACTTAATTTAATAAATAAAACTATGTATGATATTGTTTACATTTGTATAATTATTTTGAATTATTTTTTAGTCAATAATATGATTTGATGTATTTTGATAAATGTATGTTATGTAAATAATTTTTAGTTATTGTTGAAGGAATATGGATATCCCTGAGCATCATTGTTGGATGAATAATACACTTTATCCCCATAGTAGGAGTGTAGTTACACTTGAGTTTTGTAAGGGTGTTGAGGAATTTATTCAATTTACCTTTACACTTAATGTCTGTGTTGAAGTTGGAGGGATGTTGAGATATCCATGTGCTAAATGTAAATATCGAAAGTATCAAACACTGGATAATATAAGGGTGCATCTATATAAGAAAGGTTTTACGTATGACATTTCATTGAAACAGAAATTCATCATGTAAGCTGCTCTTTTGTGGTACATCAATGACTTTCCAGGATATGGAATGCTATTGGGATGGCAAACCTCTGGTAAGCTGGGTTGCCCGATTTGTATAGGTCGTTCGAAGGCATTTTATCTTAAGCATGGGCATGAGATTTGTTATTTTGATTGGTTATTTTGATTGCTATAGACAATTCTTACCCATTGAACATCATTTTTGGTGAAATAAGAACAAATTTTTAAAGAATAAAACTGAGTGAGGCATCCTACCAAAGCGCTTTTTTGGAGATAAACTCTATGTACAAGCATTGAGACACACAAGAGTAACAAATAGTGGGGGGGACTTGTACTGGTTATGGTATAACACACAATTTGACCAAACACATCATTTTTTGAGATTTACCTTACTGGCCTACTTTATTAGTCCCACACAACATAGATGTGATGCACACAGAGGCTAATGTGTTTGGATTTTTTAACACGGTGATGGATGTCAAAGATAAGACCAAAGACAATATGAAGGCAATGATGGATTTAGAACTCAATTGTAAACGTCCAAGTTTGGAATTGCAACATTTAGGTAATAGGAAGTTGTAAAACCTAAGGCACTCTACTAACTAACTGTTAAGCAAAAGAAAGTAGTTTGTGAGTAGGTGTGGAGTCTGAAGCTTCCTGATGGATATGCATCAAACTTAGGGAGATGTGTCGACATTAATTCTTGGACTTTGACCCACATGAAAAGTCACGATTGTCATGTGTTTATGGAGAGGCTCCTGCCAATAGCCTTCAGTGGGTTGCCTTATGCAATATGGGAACCTCTTGTGGAGTTCAGTCAACATTTTAGAGATTTCTCTTCTCTTACTTTGCACAAATTTGACTTATAGGTCATGGAACATAACATCCCTATCATTCTTTGTAAACTTGAAAAGATTTTCCCTCTGCATTTTTTGCTGTGATGGAACATTTACCTGTTCACTTAGTTGAAGAAGCATTGGCAAATGGACCTGTGCAATATAGATGGATGTACCATTTTGAGAGGTTCTTGTATACGTTAAAGCAAAAGGTAAAAAACAAAGCTTATGTGGAAGGTTCTATATGCGAGGTATATATTCTTGAAGAGATTTCAATTTTTTGCTCGTATTACTTTAAGTTTCACATGTATATAAGAACCAGAATAGTGCCTTGGAATGATGATTGTGGGAAAAGTTCATTCGGTTAACCTATCTCAATTTTCAACTATCCTGCTTACCTCTATGAAACTGTGGGTCAATGTTATCTAACTGATGAGTAACTATCATCTGTTGCACTTTATGTCTTGCTAAATTGTCCTAAGGTTAAACTTGATCAGAAGTAAGTTATTATACCTTCACAGCATCTTCAAATATTCATCAATAAATTCTTATGTGTTAATAACAATTTATCTTTCTGCAGCATGTACATAGAGTTGTTATCCTTGATATACGGTGATCTATTCAATGATGCGGTTGACAATCACACTGCTAATGGATTTCTTCAGTGCTTCAATAATTT
>JASKGM010041331.1:1733-22439 GCA_034509205.1 Ceratonia siliqua
CGATTGAGCTACAATTTGGAGGAGAGATTTGTGATGAATATCAGATTCTAAGCTTGGCAACCATGATTCACGTGCATGAACAGTAATAACATTCTTTAATAAGTTTTTTTTTCTATTTATCTTGTTTTCCAGATTTATGATATTTAGATTGTATCTTTAATGGTAATTAAAAAAGATATTGTGTATTTATTATTTGGATGATAATGAATATTTTTATATGGACCATATCTTGTGATTTTTATTCTTTCATGTTAAAGAAAATTTGTGATGTCGTGTTTTTATTTATTTTTTATTATTTATTTTAGTTGTTATTTTGGCCCGATTGTTTTTGGTAAAATACTCACTGAGTAGGAGAAAAAAATTTGTGATTTTATTATATGCTTTATATCCTCTTCCCCATGAAAAATATCATTACAGAATAGCAAAATTTCCTACACTTAACACCTCTCACTGTCATTACAAATAGCAACTGTCAAAACACAACTATAAAAATATCAGAATAGCTAGAAATTCTATGATCTATACAAGGTTACCAAAAAATTACTTTAAAAGTACAGTCACGATGAACTTGAGAGCAAATCAACAGCTCTGTGAATCTTTAAAACGCACTGTTATTAACTTCCAGAGAAAGTTGGAGTGCTCTTCCGTTTCAGATTACATAGCAGTTCTGATAGTGCACAAGGTTTGTGCAGTTGAGCAAGACAATGAAAAAGGGTCTAAAATATGCATAACTGTTCTTAACAACCATATTTGGATGAAAAGGAACATACCCATTATAATAACCTACAACAAATACAACTGTGGATGAGAGAAGAAGAAGGAGAACCTTATTATTCACTATCCTAGAGCATTGGCACCAGCAACAATTTCTAGAATTTCGCCTGTGATTTTGGCCTGACGTTCCCTGTTGTATATCATTGATAAGTTCTTCTTCAACTCCACTGCATTATCAGATGCATTGCTCATGGCACTCATTCTAGCAGCTAGCTCACTGGCTAGTGACTCCTGCAATGCTCTCAAGATTTGGCTGTTCAAATAGAGAGGTAACAAGGCATCAAGAATCTGAACTGGGTCTTGCTCAAATTGCAAAATGGGGGAGAAATCTGCTGTCTTTGTCCTCACAACATCTCTTTCCACTGTTAACTTCCCTTCCTTGGTTGTTAACCTGAAGAACTCATCCTCAGCAGCGTCCACACAATTCCCATTCACGTCACAGATCTCTCCTTTTGGTGAGAGTGGAAGCAAAGTATGAATTACAGGTTCAGACTTGACTAAAGACACAAACTTGGTGTACAAGAGCTCAACTTTATCAACATCTTCACTGATAAACAGTGAGAAAACATCATCAGCAATTGCTTGAGCTTCTTTAGCAGTGGGAAGTGAACCACCTTCCAGAAATCTATCAACTGGAATGTAAGGCCGACGAAGGAAATACGAATTACCCTTTTTGCCAACACTAATAACAGTATAACCAAGACCAAGATCCTTCAAGTCAGCAATTCTTGACTCAGCTTTCTTTATGATTGCATTGTTGAATCCCCCACAAAGACCTCGATCTCCTGTGCAGACAACCAGGGCAACCTTCTTCACCGGCCTAACTTTGGTGAGAGGAACGTCAATATCATCCGTTTGGAGCTGCTCGTTGATGTTGTAAAGGACTTCAACTAGGGTCTCTGAGAAGGGTCTGCCATTAACAACAGCTTCTTGTGCTCTTCTGACTTTAGCAGCAGCAACAAGCTTCATTGCCTCTGTAATTTTCTGGGTGTTCTTCACAGAATCAATACGGCTTCTGAGCTCTCGGAGACCACACTGAATTGGGGTAACAATAAATCGTGATGAACTAGAAGTAGATGAATTCTGGGAAGGAAGCTGAAAAGGGTTGATGACAGAACGGAAGGAGAGAGAAGAGGCGTCGGATAAAGAAGGATTTGGGGACACCAACATTGTTAGATTGGAGCAAGACATTGTTGTTATGGAATTTTCGGCTCTGCAGGGAAGTTGAGGAGCCGAGAAAGAGGATCTGCTATGTGGGTTTGTGATGTCTTATCCACAAGTGCTGGGATTTTCATTTGACATGGAACAAACAAGTGTGAGAATTAGTGGAGGGAAAGGAAGGAAGTGGATGAGGTTTTGGGATAACGATTTTGACCGTTGGAGATTGGTGGGTATTGGAAATTGATTCATTTTTTATCACGAATTCTTGTGGGTCCAGTCTGATGTGGTTTGATCTGAGTGGAACAGAGTACCTGAGGTTTCCAAAGCTAGAGAAGGTATATGCGGCAGTTCGAAAGGTGATTCGTTTCTGCAAGTAATCCGGGTTCAATCTTGACACCAATAATCTTAACCATTGTTATTAACATTGTGATTCAACCGGAAGAAATCGGCACAAATAAACAGTTCATAATTGAGTGATTGGATCGCGATTCAATGTCATAATCGCTTTTTATTTAAATAAAAATATTTTGAAATAAATAAATAAATAAATATTAATTATGATAAACTAATTAAAATTTTAAATTATGGTAGTTTATATTACCATTAAATCAAGTTTCTTTTTAAAAATTTTAAAGACGCATTTTATCATTGACACAGTTAGAAAAATAAGTATTTTACATGCTAGTCTTAAGGTTTGAACTTAAATAATTAAAATAATAAATACATTTCCTTAACCACTAAACTAATCTCTTGAGATTTAAGTATTAGAAGATTTGAATACAAGAATTTGCCCCCCACCATCTCCCTTTGCCAAATTCAGCACACTGTATTCATTACTCTTTCATATAACCACACAAAAAAACATGTTGACGCTTGCCAATTCATCGGTTTCAATTTGACCGATTCATATAAGATTGATCGGTTGATTCAATTACCAACCAGGTTAATTATAGTAGGATTGACAAACGGGTGAGTCGGGGTAGGTTTTTACTATTTGGCCTACTTCGTTTCGGGATTTTTGCCCCATCCTCGCCAGTTTTTTTCTCATTGTCCTGTTTTCAAACTGAGTACTATTGTGCTTGTACCCGCCTCATTCGGATTTGGATATCATATTTTTTCTTAAGAAAAGAATGCAGCCTTTTTTGAAAATTGTTGCCGTACCATTTATTGGGCGGCCACTATTTGGCAACACCATCATAACTACTAAAAAATTTTAATTTCCCTCCTATGTTTCCAACAACAATTAGCAAAAAAATGATTCGAAAAAGAGGGAACGGGAAAAGCTTCGCTGATGTACTAGCCAAGCAAAGATAGATTTTTA
Organism: Ceratonia siliqua; assembly: GCA_034509205.1. NCBI lineage: Eukaryota > Viridiplantae > Streptophyta > Magnoliopsida > Fabales > Fabaceae > Ceratonia > Ceratonia siliqua. The sequence continues at coordinate 4,990 of JASKGM010041331.1, forward strand.
ACTCTTATTTCTTTACTCTTATTGTTTTACGCTCAGATCCTTCCCTCTCAAATAAGAATGGAAATTTTTCTATAAATTCCCCAAAAAATAATCATCCTCTACTTTTTCTATCACATGTAAGATGGTTTGACCATCAAGCATTTATATATGGATCAATCTCTCGTAGCCCTTCAATATTTTCTATTTCTAGTAAATGGAAGAAACAAATACACAAACCGGGAGTTTGGAAGACAAATTTTACAAAGCCTCCATGGATGAATTTCAGAAGTGTAGAGAGAGGGCACGGGAGAGAGAGGAAAATTATGATTTTTTTTAATTTTTTAATGGTTATAATGACGTGACCAAATTGTGACCGTCCAGTTGATTGGACAGCCACGATTACCTGAAAAAGCCTCATGCTTTTTCTTAGGAAAAGCATGGGATTCAAATTTGCCCTATCATGTCTTGTTAAATTCATTGAAAATTAAAAATTCTTAAAAGAATAACTTAGAAAATAATTAAAATCTTATAACTTGCATCGCACCATAATTGTTCTTAGACGTCACATAATATTTACCGAGTACTTAAAATACAAATATTCAAACACAACTAAGAATTAATTCCACAACATCAAGCAAACTATGTTAGTCCATAAACATGCTTTTCCACTTGAGTTTAGTTGAACCATTCACTAACTGCAAGCATCACCATGAATCGTCTATGCATTAATAAATAAACGAAAAGAAATTAATAGTGGATAGTTATCTAATAATTTCTTTTTAAATAAAAATAAAAAATATCATATATACATAAAATATTTTTTTTTCAAATTTGAACAAAATTATTTTTATGCAAATGTTTAATCCAACGTATAAGATAAGGACTAATAGTATTATACATGGTATGACCTAATAGGATCAGGCATGATGGTATAAAGTGTTTATACAATACAATGATTAGTGTGACACTGTATAACAAGTTGGACTTTATAACTTTATTCAATCATGTATTTGAGTTTCAATTGTATAAAAAGTTACAATTTAGACAAAAATATGTATTTAAAATACAAAATATACTAGAATTTATAATATTATAATAGTAGTAGTGGTAGTGGGATGATTGCAGTAGCAATAGTGGGGGTGATGGAGGTAATGGTAGGGTTAGGGTTTAAGGTTTAACCCTTAGGGTTTAGTGATTTGATTTTAGTGTTTAAGGTTTAATGCTTGGGGTTTATTGTTTTGTTTTTAGTGTTTAGGATTTAAGGTTTATGCCTTAGGGGTTAGGGTTTAGGGTTTACTATTTAGGATTTAGGACTTCAAGTTTTGTATTTAAGGTTTAGGGTTCAATGCTTAGGATGGTTTAATGTTTATGGTTAGTTTACATTTTAGGGTTTAGTGTTTAAGGTTTAAACTTAAGGTTCATATAGAAACTAAATTTAAAACGAGCGAAAATGTATGAACTAGATTGAGAACCAGGTGAAGATAACAAGGTGCATCCAATAGATGACATGTCAACTCTGTCATTTCAGTCAACAAATTTTTAACGGTGTTATAATGTATGTTAACTGTATAAACTAACTTGAAAATGAAATAAAAATATAAGGACTCAATTACAAAAAATTATGAGGCTAACCTACTTGAAAACTCAGTAAAATCATAGGGACAAAAGCATAATTAAGTCTAATTTTGTTATACACATCAGTGTGACACTGCATCTAAAATGAATCAGTTCAACTATTAAAAATAAAATAGTCTCACATTTCCTTAGTTTAATGTTAAATACGAGATATTACTTCCATATTAAAAATATATATAGACCTTTTTATATTATAAAATATATTATTATTTAATCTTTTTTACAATTATAGTCAATGAAATCCTTAATAAAACTCAAAAAGTTACATTGGCTAATATCCTTACATAAACTCAAGCTTGGTTTTTTTAGTTAAATGAAAGTTTAGACTTGAATAGTTTAAGTTCGTCTAAAATTAAATAAATATATTAAATTGACTAAATGAGTTTATTTAAGCTTAACAAATTAATTAAATGAGTTAACATGTGTTTATCATTTATTAAGCATTTCTTCTGCAAGTAATTGTTTCCCTTTCTTGCAGAACCCAATAATGATGCAATTGTTTCCCTTTCTTATAATCTGCACCATGTTTATAATAAGTTTCGAGGTGAGATTCAAGTTACCTATATTGCTTGCCCCATCTATGATCATGTTGAAATAAAAAAGATTAGCGAAATTTTCACCATTTAACATTCAATAAAACACCGAAATAATTTCCATTAATCTGCCTTCCTTAGAAATAGTATAGATAGCCAAATTATAGGTGTTTACATTTTCCATATAGCCATAAGAACCCATTTCCTTATATAGATCCCAAAACCTATCAATTCTATTCAACTCCAACAAGTGATTCAGGTAATTATTCCAAGCATGAATTTTATCCCAACAACCTTCGGATCTTTAGCTTATTGATAAAATCAAAAGCATATTCAGGGCCCTTAACCTGAGTACAATCCCTCACTAATGGATAAAAAATAGTAGGACTTGAGCTGCATCTTTGGTTACTAGTTTTCAATCCTTCAAATAACTCTAAAGGGGAAATGTCCTCTTTGCTAATTAATTTTGCATAAGACATAATGGATCATCATATCTCCTTGATTTGACCATTACATGAGCTACGGTACAACAAGATTCTAGGGAGTGCGAAAACATATTATCTCTAAACCAATTCTAAAAGTTGAAAACAAAAATTGAATTGTATACAACAACATTGGGAACCAATCCTCTTTCAACCATTTCATCACAGCCTGGGTGCCTCCTCCAAACTTCCCCATCTAGCATACCCATCAATCAAGGTAGCATACATCCCAACATTGGTCTCAAAACTTGCATTGATCATTTCATTAAGCATTTCTTCTGCAAGTAATTGTTTTCCTTTTTTGTAGAACCTATTAATGATCCAATTGTAAGTGACAACATTAGGCAAAACATAATTTCCTATCAGCAGTGAGATCTTTATAATAAGCTACGAGGCAAGATTCAAGTCAACAATCTTGCTCGCCTCATCTATGATAACATTTAAAGAAACAACATTTGGGAATATTTCAACCTTAAACATTCAATAAAACACCAAAATTGTTTCCATTAATCTGCCTTCCTCAGTAAGAGCATAGAAAGCAAAATTATAGGTATTCACATTTTCCATATAGCCATAAAAACCCATTTCCTTTTAAAGTTACCAAAACTTATCAAGTCCATTCAATTCCAATGAGTGATTCAGTTAATTATTCCAAGCATTAAATGTAACCTAATAGCCTTGGGATATTAGCTTATTGATCACATCAAAAGCATATTCAGTGGCACCAACATGAGTACAAGCCTTCACCAATGAATCAAAAACAGTAGGACTTGAGCTACATCGTTGGTATCTATTTTTCAATCCTTTCGATAACTCCGAAGGATGAATGCCTTCTTTGCAAATCAAGTTTTTCATAAGAAGTAATGCATCATCGTAACTCCTTGACTTGACTATTACATGATCTACAGTACAACATGATTATAAAGAGTGTGAAAACAACTTCTCTCCAAATCAATTGTAAAAGTTTAAAACAAAAGATGAATTGTATACAACAGGATTGAGAATCAATCCTCTTTCAATTCTTTCATCACAACCTGGGTTCCTCTTCCAAACTTTCCCTTCTGGCATACCTAACAATTAAGGTAGCATACATCCCAACACTGGCCTTAAAACTTGCGTTTATCATTTCATAAAGATTTATTCTCTAAGTAATTGTTTCATTTTCTAGCAGAACGCACCAATGATAAAAATGTAAGTGACAACATTGGGCTAAACAGAATTCTCTTTCATCAGCACGATCTTTATAATAAGCTACAAGGCGAGATTTAAGTCACCTATCTTGCTTACCCCATTTATCATCATATTGAAAGAAAAAACATTAGGGAAAATTTCACCCTTTAACATTTAATAAAATACTGAAATAGCTTCCATTAATCTGCCTTCCTTAGACAAAGCATAAATAGCCAAATTATCGGTATTCTTATTTTCCATATAGCCATAAGTACCCATTTCCTTATATAGTTCTTAGAACCTATCAATTCCATTCCATTCCAAAAAATGATTCAGGAAATTATTCCAAGCATGAATTATAACCTAGTAGCCCTAGGATCTTAGCTTATTGACAACACAAAAGTATATTCAGGGGCCACAACATGAGTATAAGCCTTCACCAATGCATCAAAAATAGTAAGACTTGAGCTACATCTTTGGTAATTACTTTTCAATCCTTCCAATAACTCTAAAGGAGAAATGCCCTATTTACAAATTTAAGTTTCGCATAAGGCGTAATGCATCATTGTATCTTCTTAACTTGACCATTACATGAGCTACAGTACAACAAGATTGTAGGGAGTATGAGAACAACTCTTCAAACCAATTTTAAAATTCTAAAACAAAAATTGAATTGTATAATACAACATTGGGAACCAATACTCTTTCAACCATTTAATCACAGCTTGGGTTCCTCCTCTAAACTTTCCCATATCATATTCTCATCAATTAAGGTAGCATACGACTTAACACTGGCCTCAAAACCTGTGTTGATTATTTCATTAACCATTTCTTCTACAAGTAATAGTTTCCTTGTCTTGCAGAACCCATTAATGATGCAATTGATAGTGATAACATTAGGCCAAATATAATTTACTGTCATCATTGCCATCTTTATAATAAGCTTCTAGGCCAGATTCAAGTCACCTATCTTACACGCCTCATCTAAGATCGTGTTGAAGGAAACAACATCAAAGAAAATTTCAACCTTTAACATCCGATGAAACACCAAAATAGATTCCATTAATATGCCTTCCTTAGAAAGAGCACAGATAGGTAAATTATAGGTATTCGCATTTTCAATATAGCCATAAGAATCCATTTGTGTATATAGTTCCTAGAACCTATAAATTTCATTCAATTTGAACAAGTGATTCAGGTAATTATTCCAAGCATGAATTGTAGCCTAGCAACCTTGGAATTTTAGCTTATTGATCACATCAAAAGCATATTTAAGTGCCCTAACCTGAGTATAATCCCTTACCAATGCATCAAAAATAGCAGGACTAAAGCTACATCTTTAGTAACTATTTTCAATTCTTCCAATAACTTCAAGGGAGAAATGCCCTCTTTGTAAATTAAGTTTTGCATAAGACATAAGACATAATGCATCATCATATCTCATTGACTTTACCATTATATGAATTATAATACATCAAGATTCTAGGAAGTGTGAGAACAACATCACTCCAAACCAATTGTAAAATTATAAAACAAAAATTTAATTATATACAACAACATTGGGAACCAATCCTCTTTCAACCATTTCATCATAGCTTGGGTGCCTCCTCCAAACTTCCCCATCTAGTATTCTCATCAATTAAGGTAGCATGCTATTAACATCCGATGAAACACCAAAATAGCTTCCATCAATTTACCTTCCTTAGAAAGAGCATAGATAGCCAAATTATAGGTATGCACATTTTCAATATAGCCATAAGAACCTATTTCCTTATATAGTTCCCAGAACATATCAATTTCATTAAATTCCAACAAGTGATTCTAGTAATTATTCCAAGCATGAATTGTAATCCAGGAACCTTGGGATCTTAGCTCATTGATCACATCAAAATCATATTTAGGGGCACTAAATTGAGTATAATCCCTCACCAATGCATAAAAAATAGCAGGACTTGAGTTGCATCTTTAGTAATTATTTTTCCATCCTTCCAATAACTCTATAAGTTTTGTAAATTAAGTTTTGTATAAGACAAAATGCATCATCATATCTCTTTGACTTGACCATTACATGAGCTACAGTACAATAAGATTATAGGGAGTGTGAGAACATGTTCTCTCCAAACCAATTGTAAAAGTCTAAAAAAAATTGAATTGTATACAATAGCATTGGAAACTAATCATTTTTCAACCATTTCATCACAGCCTAGGTGCCTCCTCCAAACATCCTTATTTGGCATACCTATCAATTAAGATAGCATATGTCCTAACACTTGCCTCAAAACCTACGTTTATAATTTTTTCAAGCATTTCTTCTGCAAGTAATTGTTTCCCTTTTTTGCAGAACCCACTAATTATCCAATTGTAAGTGATAGCATTGAGCCAAACAAAATTTCCTCTAATCAGCACCCTCTTTATAATAAGCAACAAGGCGAGATTCAAGTCACCTATGATCATGTTGAAAGAAACAACATTAGGGAAAGTTTCAACCTTCAACATTCAGTAAAACACTAAAATTGCTTTCATTAATCTTTCTTCCTTAGAAATGGCATAGATAGCCAAATTATAGGTACTCACATTTTCCCTATAGTCATAAGAACCCATTTCCTTATATAGTTCTCAAAACCTATCAATTTCATTCAATTCCAACAAGTGATTTGAGTAATTATTACAAGCATGAATTGTAACCCAACAACTTTGGGATCTTAGCTTATTGATAACATTAGAAGCATATTCAGGGGCCTCAACCCGAATATAAGCCCTAATCAATGCTTATGAAACAACAGGACTTGAGCTGCATCAATGGTAACTATTTTTCTATCCTTCCAATAACTTCGAAGGAGAAGTGCCTTCTTTGCAAATCAAGTTTTACATAAGAAATAATGCATCATCGTATCTCATTGACTTGATCACTACATGAGCTACGGAGCAACAATATTCTAAGGAGTGTAAAAACATGTTCTTTCCAAACCAATTGTAAATTTCTAAAATAAAAATTGAATTTTTTGCAATAGCATTGAGAACTAATCCTCTTTTAATCACTTCATCATAGCCTAGGTGCCTTCTCTAAACTTTCCCATCTAGCATACCCATCAATTAAGGTAGCAAATGTCCTAACACTGGCATTAAAACCTATATGGATAATTTCATTAAGTATTTCTTTTGCAAGTAATAGTTTCTCGTTCTTACAAAACCCAATAACGATCTAATTGTAAGTGATCACATTAAGCCAAATAAAATTTCCTCTCATCATAGCCATCTTTATAATAAGCTTCAAGTTGAGATTCAGGTCACCTATCTTGCACGGCCCATCTAAGATTGTGTTGAAAGAAACAACACTAGGAAAATTTTTAAAACATTTGATAAAACACCAAAAAAGCTTCCATTAATATGCCTTCCTTAGAAAGAGCATAAATAGCCAAATTATAGGTATTCACATTTTCCATATATCCATAAGAACGCATTTCCTTATATAGTTCCCAGATCCTATTCATTTCATTCAATTCCAATAAGTGATTTAGTTAATTATTCAAAGCATGAATCGTAATTCAGCAGCATTGGGATCTTAGTTTATTGATCATATCAAAAGCATATTTAAGGGCCCTAACCTTAGTACAAGCCCTCAACAATGCATCAAAAATTGTAGGACTTGAACTGCATCTTTGGTAACTATTTTTCAATCCTTCTAATAACTCCAAGGGAGAAATGCCATATCTGCAAATTAAGTTTTACATAAGACATAATGCATTATCGTATCTCCTTGACTTGACCATTACATAAGCTATAGTACAACAAGATTCTAGGGAGTGTGAGAACACGTTTTCTCTAAACCAATTGCAAAAGTCTAAAAAAAAAAAAAATTGAATAGTATACAGCAACATTGGGAACTAATCCTCTTTCTACCTTTTCATCACAGCCTGAGTGCCTCCTCTAAACTTCCCCATCTAGCATACCCATAAATTAAGGTAGCATACATCCTAACACTTGCCTCAAAACCTGCGTTTATCATTTCTTTAAGCATTTCTTTTGCAAGTAATATTTTCCCTTTCTTGCAGAACCCATTAATGAAGCAATTGTAAGTGACAACATTGGGCCAAACAAAATTTCCTCTCATCAGTGCCATCTTTATAATAAGCTTCGAAGCAAGATTCAAGTCACCTATCTTGCACGCCCTTTCTATGATCTTGTTGAAAGTTATAACATTAAGGAAAAATTCAACCTTTAACGTTCAATAAAACACAATAATAGCTTCCATTAATCTTCATTCCTTATAAAGAGCATAGATAGCCAAGTTATAGGTATTTACATTTTCCATATAGCCATAAGAACTCATTTCCTTATATGGTTCCCAAAACCTATCAATTTCATTCAATTCCAAGAAGTGATTTAGGTAATTATTCCAAGCACGTATTGTAACCCAGCAACCCTTTGATCTTAGCTTATTGATTATATCAAAAACATATTCAGGGGCCCTAACCTGAGTACAAGCCCTAACCAATGCATCTAAAATAATAGGACTTGACCTACATCTTTGGTAACTATTATTTTATCCTTCTAATAACTCTGAAGGAGAAATACCCTCTTTGCAAATTAAGTTTTGCAGAAGACTTAATGCATCATTGTATCTCCTTGATTGGACCAATACATGAACTACAGTACAATAAGATTATAAGGAGTGTGAGAACAAATTCTCTTTAAACCAATTGTAAAAGCCTAAAACAAAAATTGAATTGTATACAACAACATTGGGAACCAATCCTCTCTCAACCATTTCGTCATGGCTTGGGTGCCTCCTTCATACTTCCCTATCTGCCATACCCATCAATTAAGGTAGCACACCTCCTAACATGGCCTTAAAACCTGCGTTGATCATTTCATTAAGCATTTCTTCTGCAAGTAATTGTTTCTCTTTCTTGTAGAACCCACTAATGATGTAATTGTAAGTGACAACATTGAGCCAAAACGAATTTTCATCATTGCCATTGTTATAATAAGCTTTGAGGCGAGATTCAGGTCACTTATCTTGCACGCCTTATCTATGATCATGTTTAAAGAAACAACATTAGAAAAAATTTCAACCATTAACATCCAATAAAACATCAAAATAGGTTCCATTAATCTGCCTACCATAAAAAGAGCATATATAGCCAAATCATAGGTATTCATATTTTCCATATGGCCATAAGAACCCATTTGCTTGTATAGTTCCCAGAACCTATCAATTTCTTTTAATTTCAACAAGTGATCTAGGTAATTATTCCATGCATGAATTGTAACCTAGCAGCCCTGGGATCTTAGCTTATTGATCACATCAAAAGCATCTTCAAAGGCCCTTACTTGAGTACAAGGCCTCACCAATGGTTGTGGAATCGATCAGTTGTCTCCTTTGTAATTCATCTACTAGACATTATGCAACATCCATTAAGGTCACTTTACATAGACCATTAATGACATAATTGTATATTGCCAAGTTTGGCTTCTCCTCCATCTTTATCTCAAAGTTCATTTTCTATGTTACCTTGCTTTCAATACCCATAAATAACAATTCCACGTGTAAACATCAAGAATTAGAGCACGTACAAACATGTAGCTTAACAGTTGCTTAGCTCCTTCCAAATATTTGCTTATGCAAACATTGTAAAAAAGTTTGTTAAGAGAAATTCCATTTTTTAATACATTTTGTTCTAAAATCTAGTTATGAAGCTTAAGAGCTTAAGCTAAATGTCCAATGCTACAAAACCCTTTCGTGAGTATTCAATAAGAGTACTGATGAAGGTATATGTGTTTACCAATCATGTCAACAAGTAGCAAAGATGTTTCACTGTGATAGCCAAAAGGGCACATCGCCATGACCTTAAGCTGACAAAGGAAAAACGCAAAAATGGATAAATTGAGTCACCACTAATTAATTATAAAGGATAATTGGAATTCCTAATAAATAAACACTGGCCCTTTAAACTAGAGGAAGGGTTTAGGAATTTAATTACACGTGAGGAAGATGTTAAGCACCCCACAACATCTATCCCTAAAGATTGTTATCCTGAATTATTTGTCCTTAAATTTGACGTATTTCAATTATCCGTTTTCACTAATGCGATGATGATAAGATTGAAAAATGAAAAAAATATACCTACCCTACTATGTAAGTGTCTCACTTCAATGTGGTAGTGCTTGTGATATTTTGGTGGCAGTTTTCTGGATGTTAAATACCATTGGATGGGTTACTTTTTATTGGCATTGGAAGCACATTACATTATGGTAGGGTAACGTTTCATAGTTTAATGAATCTTCTACCTATTTGATGGGATGGTTAAGAGATTATCGATTGTTAAACTCTTCACAACTTATCAATGGATATAACCCTTTTGGTATGAATAATTTATCAGTCTAGGCGTGGATGTTCTTATTTGGACATCTTGTTTGGGCTACTAGATTTATGCTCTTAATCTCATGGCGTGGATATTGGCAGGAATTGATTGAAACTCTAGCTTGGGCTCATGAACACACACCTTTGGCTAACTTGATTCGATGGAGAGATAAACCATTGGCTCTTTCCATTGTGCAAGCAAGATTAGTCGGATTAGCCCACTTTTCTGTAGGTTATGTATTTACTTATGCAGCTTTCTTGATTGCCTCGTATTTCATTAACTGTTAAGCACAATGACCTTTATTAAATTCATGCTTCATTACATGTTTGAGCATTTGGAACCCACTTAATCACAATTTATTTTGAAAAGAAAAGTACTAAAAAAACTCTAAATTATTTATTATGAAATCTTATCTTCCTTTAACGTATAAGAAACTTGTTTAAAATAAATAACTTCCAAAAGGCCTTTGGAGCTTGCATTTTAAATTCTTTTTTATTATTATTTTCTTGAAAAAAAATAAGGTGCATTGGACTCCTTACTTTATATTGAGGCTTGAAATAAATATCCAAAAGCTATGAAAAATAGTAACAATGAAAATAAAAATAAAGAAGGCAAAGATAAATCAAAATAAAATAAAAAACACAAAATAACAAATAAATAACAAAAGGCGACGCTTATCCCTTATAGAAGGGGGAACAAAAATAAAACTCAACATATCAATAAATAAATTACAACCCAGCATAAAACAAAGAATAAAAAAAATATAGTGATCCCAACATTAAGGAAATGGAAAGGGAATAAAATCCACAAAGCCACCGAAAATGCTATTCAAGGAAGAAGTGGAAATGGAACTTGAGCTTCGGAGCTAGGGGGCATTGGCATTTGTGTTTCAGGTTAGGACTGTCCAGTCTTAAACACAAAAATAGTGTTGCACTTTTGAAGAAATAGAACCAGACACAAAACAGCAAAATATTTTATATATTTCCTTTTGAATGAACGTCAAATAGTAAATGCAAAAAACACAGTAACACAACTTATATATATTTTTTCGAAGAAGTAGAATCAAGTTTGATCATATTATTAATGAAACAGAGATCTATAATGTGAAGTAACATCAAATTCTAAACAAGAAAAGAACAAATTCGAGCACATAATTTTCGTCATTAAGAAACAGATATGTAACGTTATAATGTAATCAAAGTATTTTTAACAACAGAAAAAACTTATTTGAACCCAAGCACAGAACTGTTAACTAATTTTAGAAGGAAGCAAATCAAAATTAAGGTATAAAAACAAAATCAAGTTAAAACACAAACACTCATTTAAAATTTTTGAAACAACACTAGATCTGAATACAGAAATGCCCATTTTTGTCATGGGTTCCTAAGGTTTTAACCAAGAATTTCTTTGACCCAAGGAACCCCAAATATTATCACAGCTCTTCCAAAAAAGAAGAGAAACAGAAGGGAATGGAAAGCAAACAAAAGGTGAAAAGAAGATTACCTCACTTCAGTGTTAACCAGCCACCCCTTGAGCTTTACTCCAAACCCCAAGGAGCTCGTGTGATGTGGGAGGAAGGCATGAACAGCGTGAAGGAGCTTGTGTGCAAGAGATGACGTGGGGCATGATATCACTAACTGGGTGTATCTAGCGTAAGGGGGAGAGGGGTTGTGTAGCGTGAGGTGAAAGACCCTTGGGAAGCTTCAAGAGAAAGGGAAATCAAAGGGAATGGGGGCGGCTGTTACACATGGGCGAGGGGAAGAGAGTGCAATGGCTGCTATGGTGAGAATGAGAGAAAAAAATTAGGTTTGCTTGTATAAAATTGAATTGTTTATAACAGTATTAAGAACCAATCTTCATTCAACCATTTCATCACATAGCTTGAGTGTTTCCTCCAAACTTTCCCATCTAGCATACCCATCAATTAAGGTAGCATTAATCCTAACACTGGGCTCAAAACCTGCCTTGATCACTTCATTAAGCATTTCTCTTACAAGTAATGGTTTTCCTTTCTTGCAGAACCCATTAATGATACAATTGTAAGTTGCATTGGGCCAAACATAATTTCCTGTCATTAGTGTCATCTTTATAATAAGCTTCGAGACAAGATTCAAGTCCCCTATCTTGCACTCCCCATCTATGATGACGTTGAAAGAAACAACAATAGGGAAAATTTCACCCCTTAACATTCGATTAATCTACCTTCCTTAGAAAGAGTATAGATAATCAAATTATATGTATTTACATTTTCCATATAGTGATAAGAACCCATTTCCTTACATAGTTAACAGAACCTATCAATTTCATTCAATTCCAACAAGTTAATTTGAATATGGAACATCCTTCACCGTATTTATTGGTTGATTTTCATCCAAGAAAACTTGTCATAGTTAAATTACTAGATAGTTGCTTAAAGTTGCTAGAACCAGTCAAACTAAGAATAAACACTTTCTGTCTTATATATGACATTTTTAAAGCTACATCTGAGTGTAGCAATACACCCTCACTCAGATGTTGGGGCCCCAGTCAATTTATTATGGGCTCCACCTAACATCTAGATGAGGGTGTATTATTACACCAGATGTAGCATAATAAATACTCTTATATATTTCTCATCAACTTGTACAAATTAATTAACAAGTTCCTTAGTTAAGACTATTCATATGGTTTTTGATTCTGCAGAGGTTGGAGAATATAAGTGTTTCAAATCTTACAGTGTGTCAATTTATAACAAAGATACCTGAAGTATCTAGCATCCCAAATTTAACGAAAGTATTTCTTGAGTATTGTAGAAACCTAGTTGAAATTCATGATTCGGTTGGATTTCTAGGAAAACTTGATATCTGGAGTGCTGACAATTGTGCTAAGTTAAGGACTTTTCCAAATTCCACATATCTTTCTGTCTTGTTATTAAACCTATGCATAAGGAGCCTGTTTCCATTCATTATTTGTTATTGGCCAAGGTGATGAATCAATTAATTGTTCATGCTATACGACGGACAAATTTTGAAGATGCTGAAATAATGGAACAAGTATTTCTAGAAAGTGAATGGAATCATGTGGAGCTTTGGACAATGAGGCCAGTTAGCAATGTGAACCTAGACTAATGCCACAGGCAGTGATGGAGGTAAACCATCTTGAGCCATTCCTTTATGATATGGACTTTATGTTACCATTAATTTTAGTAGTCGCCAAGTTTTGCATTAATTCCTTTGGGTAATACTTTTTTTGTGTGATAGAGGGTTGAACCTCTAACACCAAAATTCTGATATTTATAACGTATCACGAGATTCTGTTTATACAACAACTTCACTATAAATTGTGCAGTTATTGATCTTACATTTGAATATAACAAATAAATAAATAAAATGCTAAACTATAGAGCACTACTCAAAATACGTATCCCCATTTTTTTTTCAACTTTTTTTTTCTTTTTTTTGGTTAATTTTTTTTGTTTTTTATTTATAGCATTTTTTTTTTGAAATTTTTTAATATGTTTTTCAACTTCTTGTATTTCATGTATGTTAAAATTGTTGTTTCAAGCGCAAATTGTAAATGATACTTAGTGCAGCTCAAAGTGAGACAGTGAAAATTGATTGGTTGGAGATTTGAAATGCAGTTTCTTATATATTTACTTTGTATAATTAGTGGGATCTCCGCATTTGTTTTTAATTATACCCCTACTTTTTTGTCAAATTGAATCTCTTCACTGCAATTACCCAAGTTACTGGTGTAGGTGGGATAGCTTGTATTCTTCTATATTAGTAATTAGTAGGGGTATTCATTGGGTTAGATTAACCCATAAAGTCGCTCGATATAATTTTGTATTAATATAATATCATTTTATAAGTTAAATTACGATTTTTAATTTATATTTTTTATATTTATATTACTACTTTTATTAATTGGTGTTTTTGAAATAATTTTTTAATTTGAGATATTGTATTTATATTGTTTTAAATAAATTTAATTTTTAAATTTTTTTTAATTCCCATTAACCTGCAACCCTGATCTAACCCAACTTGTATATCTATAAGTTGGGTTTTACAAGTTGGGTTGGTTCGAATTGATAAGAATTTATTCTTTAAACTGACCTGAACCAATCCATATGGTATTGTCAAATTAAGTTATATATGTTGAATTGATTTATCTCGTCATATATATGGTAAGTTGGATTTATATCTTTTTAGCTCACCAAAATGGTGGCCCACCTGACCCGATCCAGTTTGGCAAAGGGCCCGCCTTGACAACATTCATACCTCAATTGTTTTTTTTTTTAACCAACATTGGCTTCGTTAACAAACAAATAAAACAAGAACTAACATATACCTCATTTTAACATATATTATTCGTATTTTCTATTAAATCAGTCAATGGAATATATAAATATTATATGTTTACAAAATTATTAATATGTTTAAATTATTCACACTAGACAGCTCTAAAACTTCTTTTACGATTACCACACATAATAAAGCTTCTTATGTGAGGTATACGTGTCATTGTTTAGTCTCTAGTATTCAACAACGTCGTACGTAATTTGTTAGGCTAACTCAAAGTTGAACGTGTTAGCCATAAATTAAAAACTAAGACGTCTTCATAAGATCTTTTTAATATAATTTAAAATTAAAAGTAACGAATCCCTCGATGATGGATTATTTTAGTACTGTCCATTCTAATAAGTATTTATTTATTATGTATTGACATGATATTAAGTTTAATTTTAAATTTAAAATAAACATAGTATCATGAATTATATTTATATATAATAATTGTAGATAAATAAATTAATGTTATACAAAATATTTATTTTTTATCCTTATTTTTTTTAACGAATTAGTTTGCCTAACCTACAACTCACCAGCAGAGTGAAAGTGGGTTAGACTATAATATTTTTAACACACCTTTCCTCATTTGTAGGCGAGCCGATCTCTTTAATAACATTAAACTTACACAACAATGCATGGGTTATGATGAAAAGTCCATTGCCCAACCAAAATCAACTTGTGAACACCCTAGCAATTAGCATATAAGAAACTGCCAACCTAAAAATAACATCTAGAGAAAACATCAAAGATGGCATACGTGACAAATCGTATAGCTGATTAGCCTTGAATCCCTTAACTTCTAGCAAGAATAATTTGGAAATGTTAAAAATAAACATTCAAATTGGCATAACATCAATTTTTTTTTTCACAGAAAAAAAGACAAAATACAGCTCACTTTACCATCATAGTGGAATGAAAGGCCTGAGTTTGAGGCATTGAAGGCAGACTAGGCAGTACTAAATGACAGTCCTAAGCATAAAGTTTGTAGGATATGAAAGTTTGAGAACAAAAATAGACACGTGCAGATGAGAAATGGCCATATTTAAATGGATTGAGTTGGTGCAATTAAAGGTTCTTCTCAGGTTCATAGATCACCTTTCCAGTTTTTCTGATGAATGTTGATCAGACTAGTTGATGCAAATAGAATGAGAGGGAGATGAAATGCTTATTCTCTTATCAGGGGCGACACTCAACTCATATCTATCAACGTTAATAATAAAAAATTCAGATTGCAGTGATTCCAAATCGAGTTGAAAGATGAGATTCTGAACTACAAGAAACACCTTTGATCACCCAAAACAACCATTGATACACGACAAAAGAATTCTAGTAATTTGACATTAAAATAAAGGTTATTTGACATTCCAAGGATGCAGGCCAAGGTGCCGCATTAAAAATACAAAAGAAAATGCCTTCACCAATTTTGGGAATCTACCAAAGAGATATAGGACCCATTAGTAAAACTGTCAAAAACGACATTTTAAATGGGTTCAATTAAAGGTTTTATGACGGGTGAGTTGAGGGCTAGTTAATCCGCCTCTTTTTTTTATTATTTTTAATCTACACATTAGTTTTATTATCGTAATTGAAAGAGAGATCACTTGCATAATTCTCCCTACTATGAATTAACCCTTTTGCTCTTACCTAGTTACCTAGATTTCTTCAATCATATTTTTTTTAATTAACCTTTTAAATCATTTTAAGACAGTTTATTTTTGTTGTTGTAATTATATCCTGATCAATCATTGGCAATAGCTAGCCCTTTTGCAGTTTTCATATCATATTTTTCCAGAATCCAAGGTGATATATATATATATAGCCAAAAAAGGCCCCGTGGTTTTCTTTTTAATTAAAGTTAGTCAAGCATGATTGAAATTCATATTTCATATCTGAAATTTCATACATCCCAATGCATTTCTCTAGTCCAGACAACCCCGATCCAGCCCTCTTGAAGCAGAAGGTCATTAATTAATCTTAAGAAAGTTTTATCTCAGGTCTTTATAGTTTTAGTTTCCATGAATCTCATATATATATATATATATATATATATATGCCACTGTGTCATTATATGCAGTAGATATAAATGTTTGGTTTAGGTCACTCTCTGAAACTGGAGGGCTAATGTACCTATAAATGACAGCATGCAAGTTAAATAAGAGTTTTGCTTCTTCTTTTTTTGAATTTTATTTTTATTTTTCATGTATTTTAATAATTAATTAATTAGAATTAAAATTAAAAATTAATGTTAAAATTTCAAAATATATCTATGAAAATTAATATATGTTAATTTTTTTTTTTGCGGGTTGGCTAGGGGCGAGGTGGGGTAAGGCGAGCTACTCTGACAATCCTACCAATTAGGATGAATTTGTAATCTTAAATATGTACTTCAAGCATAAGTATTTTTATTAAAAAAACATATGTTTTATGTTTGAATGTAGTAATATAGAAATACTTTTAATTATAAAAGTTATTTGGATATACAAATATAAAATAACTTTTGTACTGGTAAAATTATAAAAAATGATATGTAAAAACATTTTTTTTCATATTGATAAAAAAAATTACAAATTTTAAAAATTATTTTTTTTAAAATTAAATTTAAATTTCTAATATACATTATTTAGTTAATTTTTATTAAATTTTTTAGAATTTATTTTTAGTTAAATTTAAAATAATTAGGTATTTAAAATGCATAATACTTTAGAAATGAAATGTTGTACTCTTCCGTTCTTTCTCTAACTTTTATAACCTTTAGTATAACATGAATTGTTATTGAATTTGTAACTAATTGAAAGATAAATAATAATTCAAGCTGCTATTGAAAAAACACATGTCATTTATGATACTAAGGGCTAGTTTGGATGCGCTGAACAAAAAAAAAAAAAAAAGACTCTTATGCAAGTGTTTTAAGTAGAAGAGTTTTTATTAAAAGTAAAAGATATCTTGCGTTTGGATTTA
>JASKGM010041362.1:0-22433 GCA_034509205.1 Ceratonia siliqua
TAATGGGCTATTGGAGCCCTTTTCATAGGTAATTGGATTTTGTTTTTTTTTTTTGAGCTAATTGGGCCTTTGGACAAGCAGACAAAAAAACGCATAAATGACTTTTTTTTCAGAATATATCCTTAATCTTCCTATTTAAGCAAAAAAATCCAATCAAATCCTTATTTACCACCTGAATTAACCTTCCATTTACAAATCAGTGAACCAATGAAGCAACATTGATTTAAACGTGCCGAGACATCAAAGGATTCTCATCTCTGCCATGCAATCATAGAGTCCGTAAACACAGAAACACAGGGTGCATTCCTGGGATAGCCATTCAGATGATATTCCAGAAGAAAAATTCATCCTGGAACAAACCCATCAGACTACCCCAACAGAAATGGAGATCACAGCTCAAATAGGTTTAAATCCAAGGCTTAAACTCAAAACCGAAACCAACCATTAAGTCAAACAACTAACACTCAAAGAAACCAAAATTAACAGATTAAATTCAGAGGTGCTCTGTAGATTAAAGCTCAACACTATAGTTGCCTAACAGAAATCATCTACTTCATCAGAAAATCATTCAGAACATACAATCAAACAGGGCAACAACCACTCTGTACAGAGTTTCACAGCAATGATACACCAATTGACAGTAATTGAATTTCAAAGTTGGATTTAGAACCCAGAATCACAGTCCTCAAATCAGAATTCATTCCATACGATTACAAAGACAAAATGATAAACGCCGTTTACCTTTTCTGAAATTCCTCACTTCTTCAACTTGGTGATTCCCCTCAATCTCCATTCTCCTCCTCTCGGTCCTTCTTCCCTAGATGCTCTTCCTCGGCTCACTGTTGGCTCACTATCCAAAATCTTCAGAGCCCTCGATTGTGTCTCTCTTGGTCCTGGAAGCCTCCTTTGAAACTCTCGGTTTCTCCTTTCGGCTTCCTTCCCCCCTCCTCCTTCCATTCTGAGGAGCTCTTTTTATAGCCAAAAATCTGAATCCCATTCACTGAATTAGTTCCCTTTGTTACGGCATGATTTGACGTGAAATCCCTCAAATCGTTGCTCTGATGTCTAATTTAATGGTGACGGAGGGAAATTCTTGGTGATTGAAAGGAAGACAGTGAGGATAGGGCGCGGGGCAGGAAGAAGATGAAGCAGAGACGCGGGGGAGATGATGGAGGATGAGGATGCGCGATTTGGGGGAAACTAGGGGATTAGGTCACGGGGAGAGGGGTGCAGAGAGGATTTAAGAATCGGGTTGGGCAGGTGTCACAGGGTCAATCTGGTTTGGTGGGTTAGGGGCTCAAGGTGGTTTATGGGCTTGGACCTTTTTTTTTTTTTTTTAGGCTGGCCCAATTTTTGGCTGGGCTTTTCCTTTTTTTTTAGAAAAATTGTTTTTGGGCTTTTTATTATTATTTATTTTTTTATTTTTTGCTTCTTTTTCATTTAATTAATTTTTTTATTCCTTTTATTTGAATATTATTATTTTATTTTTTAATTTTTATTTTGGGGGAAAATTTATTAATTTGACAAATCCCTGGACAAAATTGGGTGTTCACACTATTAGTATTTTTATTGTCAGTTTTTGAGTGTTTTTTTTTAGGTAGCTTAATTTCTTCTTCAATAAAATAGTGAGCATGGAGCCTAACAGATTTGAAGCAGTTGAGAGACAATGGGTAATGAAAAAATGTGCAAGGCTAGTAATTGGATCTGCGACATCTTGCATTCAATTAAGGGAACCGGTAAGAAAATATGAGCTCAAAAAAATCCATTATTCCATGTTACCCTACTTTTGCAGCATTCTTAATGAACACACTTTAAATTTCATCAGGGACTTTTATGCAATAGTGTAGAGTTTTTCTCTGCAAGACTTAATGAGGACCAACTCAAGATGAGGTATTTTCCCTCTACATTAAAAGATAGAGCTAAAGCCTCGTTGATGGCCCTTCCACCTGGTTCTTTGACTACATGGGAAGTGGTGTACAACAAATTCAAGGGGAAATTCTATTCTCACTAAAAAACTACTGAGTTGAACACTAAAATTGCAACTTTTTCTCAAATGGAGGGAAAGCCCTTTCATGAAGCATGGGACAAATTCAAATTGCTTCTAATTCAGTGCCCCCACCATCACTTCCCACTTCAGCTCCAGAACCAACTTTTTTAAGATAGTTAACACAACAGTGTCAATATATAGTTGCTAATGCTATTGGTGGAGCTGGGAGAAAAAACTACAGAGGTAACTTGTCAATTATATGAGATGTTGGGTGCTAACTCCCAACAAAAGAGTGCAAGAGGAAAGAGAGTTGGGGTGAATGAATTAAGCTCCAATAATGAGATGGCCCTGTAAATTGCAAAATTAACTAAACAAATCAAACTCCTCAATACTAAAAACATACTTAAGCATGAAGTATGTGGAGTTTGTGGTAGTTTTAGGCATGGTGCTAACACTTATTCTTTGTCTTATGATCCGTATGCAGGTGGAGAATAAGAACAAGTCAATTTGATGGAGTCTTACCAACCAAGGCAGATGACTAATCCTTTTGCCACCACATATAATCTTGGGTGCAGAAATTGTCCTAATTTCTCTTGGAAGACTAACAATAACCCAGGTTATACTCAAAACTCCAACCAAGTCAATATCAAAGTTAAGACGAACCACCAGTTGACCTAGGAAACAAACCTTGGAAGAGTTAAAGTTCTTTTATTGTAAACTCTATAAGCCTTACTAGATAGAGTAACTAAGAAAAATACCTTCATTTTGTTGGATCTAATTGTTTATCCTAAGTGTTTACTATACAAACATGGGCTTTAAAATTTTTTAAAAAATTCAAACTTGAAAATAGGTGGAAACAAAACATATAGGAAAATAACTCACGGCTAGTAAGAGAAATAAAATAGATAAGAATTTTACATACCTCTTGTAGTCACTTTAATCTTGCAAATCGCTTCCTAACGAAGCGCACCGACTGCCTATTATTTGAGAAGCATCAATCCATGGAACTTACGATTAATAAGTTTAGTGATTGAAACAAAACAAAATATGAAAAAACAATAATTGATAGCCTTCAAAATTAAATTAAAAAGCCTTCCCCTTTGTTCCTCTTAGTGTACGTGTGGAATTATACTTTGAAATAACTCGAATTGTTTTTCCAAACTCACAACACTCTTGGCCTTCAGAGAAAAGTTTTCTTCTCTCTTTCCTAAGTAGGCTGCGAGTTCACTCTTCTTCACTTAAATATTCACTTGTACAGCCACAAGAGAGAGATGTTGCATATATATAGTATGCTAACCCTAAGTCATGTGAGAGCATTTGAGTATAATTCAAAAATTCAATCCCTAACTATTACGGTTTTACGTGCCTACTAATAGGGAATATTAGATAATCAAAGTACCCAGTGATTTATAAATTAATAATCATATTATTAATTTTGATAATAACATATTTTATTTAACAATTAAATAAAATATGTGTGGCTTTCTAATTGGTCATGCTTGAATTAAAAATTCAAATAAATGAATTTCACTTAATTAAATCCCTTTGACTTAGTTTCCTAGTGAAAGTAGATTACCTAAAAATCAAAATTCTTTTAATTTTTAACCTTTATTCACTTAGATAATTAAGAGGATAGATATTTGACCATGTCAAAGACCAATTCCTCTCATTTGGTTGTGCAACTCTCCATCATATGGGGAGGAGGTTGTTTCACAAGTTTGAATAATTTAAACTTTGCGACAACAATAGAATAAATAATTAATTAAAGTAATTTTATCCTAATAAAAATCTATAGCCAAAATTGCTAATTAAACGGGGATTTAATTTCATTTTAATCAACTTCTTCAAATTAAATATTTGAACAATTCAAATATTAATTTAAACTAGTTAAACCAAAAATAAGTGCTAAGATAAAGGTTGTCTAAATTGACACAACACTTGTCTTAAGTAAGACAAACATTTGTCTTAAAATCCCATTATCTAATTAAAACAACACTTGTATAATTTAGACAACTAATGTAAGAATTATTTTTATTTCTTTGGTGAAAAATGTTTCTCAAATTTTCAATCATGTTTAGGACAACATTTATCCTAAAATGATCATGTCTAAATTAAGATAACTCTTGTCTTAAAGAAGACATTAGCTGAAATGCTATCAATTAACTTCATTTTCAATTTATTCCATCTTAATGTGGATTGAATTCTCCAAAGCTAGGTGGGGAATCCGTTTAGACATAGGAATATCAAACTCCAATAAATTTGTGATTATTTTAATCTCATTAAGATAATCCAATTTTATTAATCATGAAATCATTTCACCAAAGAGTCATGATTGTACTCTTGATAATTCCTAAAATTATGAGAAGTCGATGTTGAACATTAATTTGTCCAATTTGCAAACCTAGTGTTTGTGAACCTTTGTAGCTATCTATTGACACAAGGTAAAATTTGCGTTTTACCAGTTATCAATTTTTGTCCCCTAGTTTCAGATTTCTTCCGATAAGTGACCAGATAATCTTTTAGAACATTTTAAAAATAATCTCAAATTGATGAGTAGCTATTTCATCATTTCAATGGACCTAGATATGTCACTTGTCTTCCTAAAATCAGCATAAGTAATGTAATGTTATGAACTCTATTTATTGGGTTTATATTCTTGGATGTTCACTTCCACTATGATCCTAACAAACAGAGTCTTCATCAATGTCACACAATGGTTGTGCTAATGGTTTAGATCACAATGGTTATGGGCATGAGTCCATAATCTATTAGGATTTTGGTTCTGCCACTAGTGAATGCAATGTGTGTGAGTTCAAGTTCAAAGTAATGTTATTAACTTGCATTTGATATCTCACTAGATTCCAATTCATTTAATATTGTCATTACTTGAAGTATACTACTTCAATGATTTGAGATTCATCATTCTCTTAGAAAAAAATCTCATTCTTTTTATGGAGGTAATTCGAACACTACTATCTTTATTGAATATAGTGACCAGCTTTATTTAGTGAATGTGAATAGTTTTAGATTCATCCAAAGATACATATCTCCTATAACTCTTATGCAAATGTATCTTTGTTTATTAGAACTTAGGAACCTTAATAGATAGAAAATAAAGCTTATATAAATGAACTCTTTATTTATTAATATTAAACTGTATTTACATCAAATTGGGGAATACAACTTGCTTTTCAAGGCAACCTACTCCCAACAATGAGTTATGTAATCCCCTTTTACATAAAATTTTTTTTCCAATATTTTTGATAGGAAATTTCATCAAATCTAAATTATGTTGATCTGGAAATGAATGTTACTTATTTAATTGAGTAAAATTTTCTTCACTTTTATAAAAATTTTTAATATGATGGTAATTGAGAAAGTTAGAATTTTAAATTTAGTATTGATTTTGGAAGAAGTCATATGAAAGTGAAGATATTTTTGTAGCTCAAATATTTTAGTTTACATGTTGTGAGCGAAGATTAAATTTTTTTTTGTAAAATATTAGTTCTCTTCTTAGATTTCTTGAGCATTTTGTTTAAACATCCTTGGATATTTTTCTCTTGAACATTACATGGTCCTCCCAGAAGAACTCCACAGCAGACCACTTTGGGTAATCAACAACATGGAGTAAATATGATCATCCTTTCCTTACTGTAAATGTGGTCTCCTTCCAAAAAATTCTTGTCTTCTACTTCCTCCCCCAACTAAAATATAATTTACTTCCAGTAGAAGACTATTCTTTCTCTAGCACCATTCATCTCAGGTTGAAGAGCTCCATCTGGTTTGTGCCTTTCAGTTCATACCGTTTCTTTTCCTCTTCCCATTTTGTTTAGTATCCAATAAACCCTCCTAGCTAAGTCCTTCAAGCCAACTCCTTTGCTCCAAAACTTCCTCGGATAGGCTGTATTTACTATTGAGGGTAATTTTTTAACAGCGTTGTTGCAGAATAGGTAATTTATTCAATTGCCTCCCATTTTTTTGTACTAACTCATAATCTCCAACTTTCTTACTATTGCTTGTTACAACAACTGTTATCGGCATATTAGAGTAGTTGTAGGAAAATGTTGGCTAGCCTCATCCTCTCCATTCATTGAGAAACATCACTTTGGGAGATTGTGGTGGATATCTTGCACTCAGCCATTGAAGCTCTACTTTTGGAGCTTTAAAATAACCATTAGAAAAATCTATTTAGCCTGAAATAAAAGCTTAGTCCTTCAGGAAAATTTAGAGGAAAGGAAATTCTTTGAATTTTAATTAGTAATTAAAAGTTAAAGATTTTAAATCGTTGCAATTTATGACTTTTGTAATAATAATTAAAGGAGGAGAAATTTTTAAGAAAATTCAATTAAATAAACTTCAATTAAATTTGGCTTCAAGTCGATTATTAAGAGTAGAGGACAACTTGGACTAGTGGGAGTGTTTAAATCTTCAAATTGGTGAGTCAACTTACTTTCCCTTAGATACTTGTGTTTTTGTAATTATATTATGTTTATGATTATTTGAAATATTATTAAACATTTTAATGTGAAAGTTTATGAACTAAGTTTTATTTGAAATTATGCAACTATATGACTAAATTTTACTTCTGAGTTATGGGTTGTTTCAAAGATTGATATGAGTATTGATGAGTCCAAGTGAAAGAATTTCTTGCTTTGTGAATTATTCTTGTTAATATGATATTAATGTGTATTTGTTGATATGTGGAAGAATTTTATATTGCAGTGAAAATAAATTAGGAAAGCTTGAAGCTACTAGATTTAAATTATGCTGGGATCCTTGGTAGAACTGTGGTAGAACCATTAGGTGCACCTAGGTTATAACCTCTGCCAGTTGAGTAAGGAATCCTCCTAGTAGAGGGTTTGATTCTTCTCTCCTTAGTTGAGTTAGGAATCTTAGCGGAGTCTCCTCTTCAGTTGAGTAAGGAATCCCAGAGGTGGGGTGTAGAATCACTTGCTTCCTTGTTGAGTAAGGAATCCTAGTGAAACCTCCTTTCGATTGAGTAAGGAATCCCTAAGGTGAGAACTTGAATTCCTCTCAAGTTGAGTGGGTTCTTGGAGATGGATATTTGGGGTTTTAGTTTAGGTTCTTCCATAGTATTTTAATGGATCCTGGTATGATATAAATGTGAGATTACTTTATTTTACATGAAGATTTACTGCTAAGGAAATTATGAAAGTTAAATGGTATATTGAGAAGTTTCATAAGTTCATTCTTCAAGGAATTTCCTTGCTTCCTAGAGTAATATGTTATTACTTTGATGTATTACGAAGCGTACATTACCGTCTAGACATATTATGATATAGTTATTATTATTATTTTGATGAATTACGTTATTGTACTGTCTTTAAATTTTTTTATGAAGGTAATTACATAATACTTCTGGGAAGCCTGGTACCCCTTAGTAAGTTTTTCCCACTCTCACCTCTTTAATTTAAATTTTTTAGATTAAGCTGTTGGTAATCCATTCACCACTCCTTCAGTTCCTTCTGAGCTTGCTAACTAAGATTGGTAGGTATTTCCTAATGATGGTGGAGTATGCTTATGGATAGTGGACATGTTGGATAGGGAGTTGATTATGTCTTGTCTTTTTTGACATGGTTTTGTAATCATATTGTAATGTGTTTGATATATGTATATACTAAGTAGGTTGTTGGTTTAGTGATGGAGGTCGTGTTGTGTTGAATGGTGGGCTTGTCCACCTTTTGGTTTGCTATTTACACTATTGGGATAGTCTATATTTCAGAGGAAACTCTACCAAAATTTTTGATGAAATAGAAATTAAATTTTCCATGTGTTGGTTTCCATAAAAAGGACTTTGATTTTGAATAAGATTTTTTAAAGTACCAGTCTTGGTAGGTTGGAAGGATGCTACCTAAGTGGTAGTTTCCTATGTCAGTAACATGCTTAGTCAGGGCGTGACAAGTTCCTTTCTAGCTTGGAATGTTCCCTCAGGCAGTAATGTAAATACTATTGGATCTCTAAATTAGTCCTCAGTGATATCAGTACAATCATGAATTTTTAATATTTTTATTAAACCATACAACTCATAAAATGCAGCGTAATAATAAACACCATAAAGGGCATACATACATGAATTGCATGAAGTAAGAAGGAGAAGGAATTATACCTTTGTATCTGTTGGAAGAGAGTGATAGCTTCTCCACAAAACAAACTGACCACATATTCTGTGATGTATCTTTGGATGAATATGTTGGGAATAGGTTGCCTTGGAAAGTAAGTTATATTCTCCAATTTGATGTAAATACATTTTAATATTAATAAATTAGGAGTCTATTTATGTAAGCTTATTTTCTACCTATTAAGGTTCTTATATTCTAATAAACCAAGATACATTTGCATAAGGGTTATGCAAAAGGAGATATGTATCTTTAGATAAATCTAAAACAATATTCACAGTCACTGAATAGAGCCAGTCACTCTATTCAATTAAGATTGTGTGTCCAGATTACATTCATAGAAAGAATAAGATTCTTTTCTAAGGGAATGATGAATCTCAAATTATTGAAATAGTAGAATTTAGGTAAGACACTATTAAATGAATTGCAATCAAGTGAAATATCAAGTTCACGTTAATACCGTTACTTTGAACATGAACTCACACACATTGCATATGGTAGTGGTAGAATCAAAATCTTGATGCACTGGGCATTTGTGTTCACGATCAATGTGATCTTTGATATACTATGGGCATGACCATTGTGTGTCATTGGTCAAGACTTTTTGAGATCATAGTGGAAGTGAACATTTGGAGCATAAGTTCAAGAAATGGAGTTTGTGGAATTACATAACTTCTAGTGATTTCAAGAAGACAACTAACATATTTGGGCCTAGTCGAATGATGAATTAGCTACTCATCATTTCAAGATAATTTTGGAAAAGTTCTAAAAGATTATCTGGTCACTTGTCGGATGAAATCTAAAACTAGGGGACAAATTTGACATAAGGGGTAGAACGGTAATTTTACCATGTGACAATGGATGCCTATGAGGGTTCATAAACACTAAGTTTGCAAATTAGACAAATGAATGTTCAATATCAACTTCTCATAATTTTAGAAATGATCAAGAGTGCAATCGTGAGTCTTTCATGAAGTGACATCATGATTAATAAATTTTGATTATCTTAATGAGGTTAAAATAATCTTAAGTTTATTGGAGCTTGAAATTTCTATGTCTAAATGGATTCCCCACCTAACTTTAGAGAATTCAATCCACATTGAGTTAGAATACATTTAAGATGAAGTTTGTTGATAGAATTTCAGCTATTGTCTTAATTTAGACAAGAGTTGTCTTAATTTAACAAAGAATTATTTTAGGACAAAGGTTATCCTAAGCATGTTTGAAAATGTAAGAAACATTTTGTCACTAAAGAGACAAAAATAATTCTTATATTAGTTGTCTAAAATAAATAAGAGTTGTTTAATTAGACAATATAATTTTTAAGACAAAGGTTTATCTTATTTAAGACAAGTGTTGTCTAAATTTGGACAACCTTTATCTTAATAATTATTTTTCTACCTACGTTAAATTAATATTTGAATTGTTCAAATTATTTAATTTAAAGAAGTTCAAGAAAATAAAATTAAATCTACATTTAATTAGGAATTTCAGCTATAGCATTTTATTAGGATAAAAATAATTTAATTAATTACTTATCCTAATGTTGTTGCAAAGTTTAAATTATTCAAACTTGTGAAACTACCTCTTCCCCATGTGATGGAGAGGTGTACGGCCAAATGAAGGGAATTGGTCTTTGACGTGGTCAAATATTCCCTCCTAATTATCTTAATTATCCAAATAAATAAAGGCTGGAAATTAAAAGAGTTTTAATTTTTTAGGTAACCTACATTCACTTGGAAAAAAGAGATTTAATTAGATAAAATTCATTTATTTGAATTTTTAATTCAAGCATGACCAATTAGAAAGTCATACATGTTTTATTTAATTGTTAGATAAAGTGTTATTATCAAAATTAATAATATGATTATTAATTGATAAATCATTAGATAATTTGATTATCTAATATTCTCCATTAGTAGGCATGTGAATCTCTAAGGGTTAGGGATTGGGGTTTTGAATTATACTCAAATGCTCTCACATGACCTAGGGTTAGCATATTATATATATGCATCCTCTCCCTCTTGTAGTCATACAAGTGAATATTTAAGAAAGAGAAAATTTGAATTCTTTGGTGTGCCACTGTAGAGTTCTTCATGCCATACTAAGAGGAACAAAGGGGAAGGCTTTCTAATTTACTTTGAAAGCTATCAATTATTTTCTTTCATATTTTGTTTATTCCAATCACTAAGCCTATTCACTGTAGGTTCTATGGATTGGTGCCTCTTAAAAAATAGGCAATCAGTGCACTTGGTTGGGTAGCGAATTGAAATACTAAAGTGACTACAAGAGGTATGTAGAATTCTTATGTATTTTACTTCTCTTACTAGCCGTGAGTTATTGGCCTATGTGTTTTGTTTCTACTTGTTTGCAAGCTTGAATGTTTTAGAAATTTTAAAACCCATGCTTGTGTAGTAAACATTTAGGATAAATAAGTAGATCCAACAATTGGTATCAGAGCCTATGGTTCACGGTTCTGTGTGTGTATGATGCATGGTTGGCAACTTGAAATCATTTACATTATATGATTGTATATACAATGTCTTTGATATGTTAGTTTTGTTTTAAATTAAATTTCTTGCCATATTAATGCCTCAGAAGAATTTTCTTGTATTTATTAGGATGTAACAAGAAGGGTGACCCCATATGGTCATGTATTCCTCTTGGTTTATTTTCAATTAATTTTCTTTTTTTAATTACAAAATTATGTTATAAATGGCAAAGGCCACTATTTTTAACATGGAGGCCACAACAATCCCAAGAAATTGTGAGGACCTCTCATCTAAGCCCAAGGCATAATAAGTTTATGGAGGCATCCCGAAAGTCCAAGAGTTGAAGCAAACACAAGGAATGAAGAAAATAAATGTAACAACTTAGGATTTTATTTTCACTTCTAGGATGGGAATTAATATGGTCTTGCTATTATATTTAATTTTATAATATATAATATTATATGCTATAACATGTCATGTAGACTAGTAGATGCCAATCAACCTCACATGCTCATGCATACATTATGTTCTATATTTTAAAAGAGTTTTGAAATGTTAAAACATAAGAAAGATGAATAATTAGCAAGTTGGCAAATTTGGATTTAATTTTTCAACTAAAAAAGTTAGTTAGAAATTAAAGGTCCAGAATTGATAAATTAGTTAAAATTAATTAATTTCCAACTAAAGAGTTTAGTTTGAATTAAGTCACCAAGTAACTAATTAGTCATTAAATTACCTAAGTTTATTTTCAAACAAAGAGTTAATGTGAAAATAATTAGGAAAGCATAAGGAATTAAATATATAAAATTCCAAAATAATTAGTAAAAGTTACTAATACAAATTCTAACTAAAACATTTGGAAAGGAAACCAAGTTCATAAGTGATTTAAGATTTCTAAGCAAGCACCCCTTCATTTGATTCCTAACTTGCAACTAAGCGAATCGGAATTTCATAAGAGGTGGTGTGATGCCAATGCTCTGGCTAAGTGCTACATATTGGCCGTAATGACCAGTATGTTACAGCAGCAGAATGATGACATGGAACAAGCCGCTGACATAATGTACCATTTGCATGAGACATTTGGTACAAAGGCTCGGTCTGCAAAGGTGAGAGCTATCGATGCTTTCAAGGACCCTAAGCAGAAACTAGGACAGCCAGTGAGAGATTACATGCTTAAGGAAATCTCATGTCTTAATGTGGCTGAGCTACACGAGACTAAGGCCCCGTCCGTATCTCCTTTTTTTTGGGGAGAAGGCATTTTTTTCAAAAAAAAAAGTTATTTTGATAAACCTTGAACTGTTCGTATCTCCTTTTTTTAAAAGGAGAAGTTAAAATAAAATAGTTTTTCAACTTTAAGGAGAAGGTAAATTTTTTAACTTCTTCAGTTAAGGAGATTGACAGAAGGCGAAATAAAAAAAAATTTTTATTACTACATTTGAAGGTAAAATAGTATCTCCTTCTAAAAAAATACCTTATTTTTTCAGAATCAACTTCTCATTCTATAAAAATTATTATTTTTAAAGAAGATCCGAACAGGCCCTAAGATTGATCCAGATAATCAGATGTCCATTATCATTGACAATCTAAACTTCTAGTTTTTGCAATTCAAGCTAAAATGCATAGAGCGGGGACTATACTTTTAGTGGGTTGATGAATAACTTACAAGCTGTGGAGTAGGTTCTTGATATTAAGAAGAACCTATAGGCAAACGTGGTGGCTATGGAGCTTAAGAAGGAAAAAAGGGCCAAGTAATAAAAAGAAAAATATAAAGAATTCAGCTGGGTTGAAGAAGAAGCCCATGAAAAAGAAGGCTTAGAAGGGTAGTACCAAGGGAAAGTGTTTCCACTATGGTACTAATTGACACTAGAAGAAGAAGTGCAAGGCCTACCTTAGTTTTGTGAAGAAAAAATAGGGTACAAGTCTTCTAAATATGATAGAAGCCTTTCTAGTGGATGATTCTAGTAACAGCTGGATAGTTGATTTTGTAGAGACTAACCATGTTTGTAATTATTTATGGGGTTCCTGACAAAAAGAAAGTTGACTGAGGGTCAGTTCCAGATGAAGATGGTAAACGGCGCACTAGTCTCAGATCGAGCAATGGGAGCCATTATTTTGCATTTTTCAAATACCAATCCATTAGTTTTGGATCATGTTTATTTTATTCATGGGCTTCCCAGAAAATTGATTTATGTCTTTTGTTTAATAGTTTCTGGATATTCCATTTCTTTTAGTAATGAGATTACCATTTCTATGAATGGAATTTTAATTTGTTCTAGAATTATTAGGAATAATTTATATTATTTAGAACCAATTAATTGGACTGCAAATGTTGCAGAAACAAATTCATCTAAGTTTAAAAGAACCAAGGAATCTAGCATAGATAAAAGTTATCTATGGCATCTACGATTAGGACACAATAATCAAAACAAGCTAAGTAGACTAGTAAGGGATGGTACTCAACCAGATATGATACAGTGTTCTTACTATTCTGTGAATCCTGTATTGAAGGTAAATTGACTAAATCATCCTTTAAAGCATAGGGTAATAGGATGCAAGATGTTCTAGACTTAGTACACATATGTGTGTGGACCAATGAACATTGTAGTTAGAGGAGGCTATGTTTATTTCATAACCTTCATTGATGACTACTCATGATATGGTGTTATGTATCAAATTCACAATAATAGGGATTCCTTTGAAAAATTTAAGGAATTCAAAGTCGAAGCTAAAAAATAGTTAAGTAAATCATTGAAACAACTTCGATCAGATCAAGGTGGTGAGTATTTATCTTGAGAATTTTAGTAGTTTCTAGTCGATAATAGAATCATTTCCAATTTATTAGCACCTGGGACACCTTAACAAAATGGGGTTGCTGAAAAAAGGAATAGGACAGTTTTAGAAATGGTGAGTCAAAGATGTCCTATGCTGTATTACCAGAATTGTTCTGAGGATATTGTATACAAACAGCAACATACTACTAAACTTTGCTTTGTCAAAGGTAATGCCTAAGACACCAAAAGAGTTGTGGACAAGATATAAACCTTCTTTACATCACTTGCAAACTTGGGGGCTTCCAGAACATGTGTATAAGCCTAAGTCCACAAAGATGGAACCAAGGTCAGAGGTATGTTTGTTTGTTTGTAGGATATCCTAAGGGTACTAGAGGATACTTCTTCTATAGCACCCATGATGAGAGGGTATTTTTTCGTGTGAATGCAACATTCTTAACAGAGGATTTTGTGAGAAACCACAAAACTCATAGCAAGATTGTTCTTGATGACCAAAGTAACTGCACATAATCTAAGGATGATTATATTGAAGTAATAATTGGTACGAGTTCAAGAGTTTAATATAAACTAGTGGCATCTCATCATAGTGAGAGGGTTGTTAGAGAACTTGAAAGATACATGAGTATCAGATAGCATATGGTGGTTCTTTCAGATGAACATGAATCAGATCCCATTACATATGAAGAAGCCATCAACGATGTAGATGATATTCATTGGCAAAAGGCAATGAAATCGTAGTTGGAGTCTATGTATTCCAACAAAGTCTGGACTCTTGTAGATGCACCCAAATGAATAAAATCCATTGGTTGAAAACAGATCTATAAGAGAAAAAGAAGAGTTGATAGGAAGGTGGTGACCTTCAAAGCTAGGCTAGTAGCCAAGGGTTATAACTAGAGAGAAGATATCGGCTACGAAGAAACCTTCTCACCAGTTGCTATGCTTAAATCTATTAGGATCTTACTGTCCATAGCTGCACATTTGATTATGAGATATGGGAGATGGATGTCAAGACTGTATTCTTAAAAATGGATCTTGAAGAGCATATCTATATGGCTTAACCAGATGATTTCATTAAAAAGGGATAAGACCACAAAGTCCATGAATTACATGGGTCTATATATGGACTTAAGCAAGCATCGAGATCTTGGAATATCAAATTTGATGGTGCAGTTGAGTCTTATAGATTTCAATAAAATGTAGATGAATCATGTGTTTATAAAAGGATACAAGTGAGTAAGGTTGTCTTCTTGGTACTATATATAGTTGATATTCTACTATTTGGGAATGATGTAGAAATATTATCTACAGTAAAATAATGGTTAAATCAACAGTTTCAGATTAAGGATTTATGGGCAGCTAGCTATATTCTTGGAATCCAAATGATAAGATATCACAAGAACAAGCAGATAGTCTTGTCTCAAACAACCTACATCGACAAACTGTTAACATTTGGCATATAGAATTCTAAGAAAGGTTTCACACCCTTAAGGCATGGAATCAAAATTTCTAATGAGTAGTTTTCCAAGACTCCTCAAGAAGTTGAAGAAATGAGACAGATTCCCTATGCATCAGTAGTAGGAAGTCTTATGTATGCTATGCATTGTACCAGACTAGACATTTGCTATACTATTGGATTGGTTAGTAGAGTTCAGTTAAACATTGGCATGGAACATTGGACTTCTGTCAAGTATATATTTAAGTATCATCATAGAACGAAGAACTACATGTTAGTGTATTCTGGTAGTGATCTAATTCAAATTGGGTATACCGACTCAAATTTCCAATTTGCATTAACTTTAGAAAATCAACAGCGGGCTTCATCTTCACTTTGGATAGTCAAGCCATTATTTGGAGGAGTATAAAGCAATCTTGCATTGTTGACTCCACCATGGAAGCAGAATATGTTGCAGTTTGTGAAACTGAAAAGGAAGCTATTTGGTTATGCAAGTTCCTTAAGGACCTTGAAGCGGTTCCAGATGCGGATAAGGCCATAACTCTCTAATAGTGAAGCAGTGGAAAAATCAAAAGAACTGTGAAATATAGGCCATCAAAACACATTGAGAGAAAGAATCGTCCTATACAGGAAATAGTACAACTTGGGGAAGTGGTTTTCACCAAGATTGTGATTGAAAAGAATCCAGCAGATCCATTACAAAGACTCTTTCACAGAAGAGGTTTGAGGGTCACTTAGAAGGATTAAGGATTAAGGATTTGTCACACTTGCTTTAGGGTAAGTGGGAGATTTTTGGGAATAGGTTACCCTAGAAAGTAAGTTATATTTCCAAAATTGATGTAAATAAATTGTAATATTAATAAATAAAGAATTTATTTATGTAAGTTTTATTTTATAGCTTTTAAGGTTCCTAGATTCTAATAAACCAAGATACATTTTCCTAATGGTTATGCAAAAGGAAATATTATCTTTGGACAAATTTAAAATAATATTCACAATTACTGAATAGAGCTAGTCTATTCAATTAAGATTGTAGTGTCCGGATTACTCCCATAGAAATAATGAGATTCTTTTCTAAGGGAATGATAAATCTCAAATCATTGAAGTAGTAGAATTCAGGTAATAACACTATTAAATGAATTGGAACCAAGTGAGGTATCAAGCTCAAGTTAATATCATTACTTTGAACTTGAACTCACACACATTGCATCTGCTAGGGGTGGAATCAAAATCCTGATAGATTATGGACTCGTGTTCAAGACCATTGTGATATTTGATATACTATGGGTATGTTGGGATCATAGTGGAAGTAAACATTTGGGAACATAAATCCAAGAAATGAAGTTTGTAGCATTACATCACTTATGGTGATTTTAGGAAGACAAGTGACATATCTGGGCCAAGTGAAATGATGAATAGCTATTCATCATTTCGAGAAAATGTTAGAAAAGTTCTAAAAGATTATCTAGTCCCTTATCGGATGAAATCTGAGACTAAGGAACAAAATTGACATCATGTTTAAAATGATAATTTTACCTTGTGTCAAAGGAGGGCTACAAGGGTTCACAAACAATAGGTTTGCAAATTGGACAAATCATTGTTCAACATTGACTTCTAGTAATTTTAGGAATTATCATGAATATAATTATTAGTCTTTGGTGTACTAACCTCATGATTAATAAACTTGGATTATCTTAATGAGATTAAAATAATCTTAAATTTGTTGGAGCTTGAAATTCCTTCCTAAATGGATTCCCCACCTAGCTTTGGAGAATTCAATCCACATTGAGTTGGAATAAATTTAAGATGAAGTTTATTGACAGAATTTCAGTTATTGTCTTACTTAAGACAAGAGTTGTGTTAATTTAGACAAAGAATTATTTTAGGACAAATGTTGTCTTAAGAAAGCTTGAAGATGTAAGAAACATTTGGTCACTAAAGAGACAAAAAAATTCTTACATTAGTTGTCTAAACTAAACAAGAGTTGTTTAATTAGACAATAGTATTTTTAAGATAATGGTTTATCTTATTTAAGACAAGTGTTGTCTAAATTTGGGCAACCATTGTCTTAATAATTATTTTTCTAACTACTTTAAATTAATATTTCAATTGTTCAAAGTATTTAATTTAAAGAAGTTGAAGAATATAAAATTACATCCACATTTAATTAGGAATTTCAGCTATAGTATTTTATTAGGATAAAATTAATTTAATTAATTATTTATCCTAATGTTGTTGCAAAGTTTAAATTGTTCAAACTTGTGTCACAACCTCTTCCCCATGTGATGGAGAGGTGTATGGCCAAAGGAGGAGAATTGGTCTTTGACATGGTCAAATATATTCCCTCCTAATTATTCTGATTATATAAGTGAGTAAAGGTTGAAAATTAAAAGAGTTTTAATTTGTTAGGTAACCTACATTTATTAGGAAACTAACTAAGTTAAAGGGTTTAATTAAGTAAAATTTATTTATTTGAATTTTTAATTCAAGCATGACCAATTAGAAAGCCACATATGTTTTATTTAATTATTAAATAAAATGTTATTATCAAAATTAATAATATGATTATTAGTTGATAAATCATTAGATAATTTGATTATTAGTAGGCGTGTGAGTCCCTAATGGTTAGGGATTAAGTTTTTGAATTACACTCAAATGCTCTTACATGACCTAAGGTTAGCATATTATATATATGCAACATCTCCTTCTTATAGCCGTATAAGTGAATATTCAAGAAAGAAAAAAATTGAATTTTTTGGTGTGTCACTATAGAATTGTTCACATTATACTAAGAGGAATAAAGGATAATCCTTTCTAATTTACTTTGAAAGCTATCCATTATTTTCTTTTATATATTGTTTATTCCAATCACTAATTCTAGTCACTGTAGGTTATATGGATTGGTACCTCCCAACGAATAGGCTGCCAGTGCGCTTGGTTAGGCAGTGAATTGCAAGATAAAAGTAACTACTATATGTAGAATTCTCATCTATTTTTCTTCTCTAACTAGCTGTGAGTTATTTACCTATGTGTTTTGTTTTTGCCTATTTGCAAGCTTGAATGTTTAAAATTTTTTAAAACCTATGGTTGTACAATAAATATTTAGGATATACAACTAGATCCAACAATTGGTATCTGAGCCTATGGTTTATGGCTATGTGTGTGTATAATACATGGTAATGTATGATGTCTTCGATATGTTGGTTTTTTTATGAATAAATTTCTGACCATATTAAAGCCTTAGAGAAATTTCATTATATTTATTGGGATGTAACAAGAAGGGTAACCCCATATGGTCATGTTTCCTTCTTAGTTTATTTTTAATTATAAAATTATGTTGTACACAAATTGTAACATGGAGGCCACGGCAATCCCATGAAAGTGTGAGGACCTCTTGGACAAGCCCAAGGCATGGTAAGTTTATGGAGGCATCCCAAAAGTCCAAGAGTTGGAGCACATGCATGGAATGAAGAAAATAAATGTAATATTTTAGAATTTTATTTTCTCTTCAGGGATGGGCATTAATATGGTATTGGAATTATATTTATTTTATAATATAAGATATTATATGCTATAACATGTCATGTAGACTAGTAGTTACCAATCAACCTCACATGCTCATGCATACATTATGTTTTATATTTTAAAAGAGTTTTAAAATATTAAAACATGAGAAAGATGAATAATTAACAAGTTGGCTAATTCGGATTTAATTTTTCAACTAAATAAATTAGTTAGAAACTAATTAGGTCCATAATTGATAAATTAGTTAAAAGTAATTAATTTCCAACTAAAGAGTTTAGTTAGAATTAAATCACCTAATAACTAATTACTCAATTAAATTACTTAATAATATCTTCAAACTAAGAGTTAGTGGGAAAATAATCAGGAAATGCATAAGGAATTAAATATATAAAATTTCTAAATAATTAGTAAAAGTTACTGCTACAAATCATATTTAAAACGTTTGGAAAGGAAACCAAGTTCATAGGTGATTTTAAGTTTTCTAAAGAGATGCATGCTAGAAAACTTGGTAAATCAATTTAGAAAAATCAATCATAATTAATTAATTAATTAAAATATTGAGTGAGAGAGGGTGATAGTAATCTTAGACTCTAACTATTAGTCCCTTGTCATGGAGTTTATGTCACTCCTTACAGGCAGGCATATGCTCAGACCATGGTTGGAATGGATCTCCCAAGTGACAAGTCTACCTTGGTGGAACATTAATTGTGACTTCCCATAGAAGCATACTTAGTGGTACATCTAAGTGTGATGAAATGGTTGGTTAATACACTCAGCATTAACCTATCAATATATTGCTTATAGTAACTTTGTTGATAGTTTAATGCACCAAATAAAGGTGCTCCTTAACTATACTAAGTATGAATATTCCGTGTAGCAAAGTTGAATGGGAGGGTTCCAATTTACCTTGTAATAAGTATTCATGGCCCATAGTCAGTTTCCTATTGCAGAAGTTGAATAACTGTCAAATAAGAATTAATATTCCCATGCATACATGCATATTTAAAAGTTCATTAATAGCTAGTGGTTTACTAATATTAAATGTATTTTTATAGATTATCCCTTAATCATGAACCCCCTGTCTATTCTCTTTAACAAATGCATCTTGAACGGTGGGAATCATGTAGAGTGGAAGAGAAACTTCAACATTGTTTTAAATTATGACCAGATCACACAGGTCCTTTCTGAGCAAGTACCCCCTGATCTAACTCTAACTCATTACCAAGCGAAACTGAGTATCATAAGAGGTGGCATGATGCTAATGCTCTGGCTAAGTGATATATACTGTCCTCAATGACTAGTGTGTTGCAGTAGCAGCATGATGGCATGGATTATGCCATTGACATGATGTAGCATCTGCATGAGATGTTTGGTACAAAGACTTGTTAAGGTGAGAACTGTCAATGCTTTCAGTGACATCAAGTAAAAATTAGGGGAGCCAGTGAGAGATTATATGCTCAAGGCAATCTCCTACCTTAATGAGGTTAAGCAACACAGTGCTGAGATTGATTTGGACAGTCAAGTGTTAATGATCATTCACAATCTAAACTCCCTATTTTCATAATTCAAGTTGGATTATGAATTGTACAGCAAGGACTATACCCTTAGTGGGTTGATGAATGATTTACAAGCTGTGGAAGAGGTTCTTGAAACCCAAAAGAACCCAGAAGCAAACATAGAAGCTATGGAGCCAAAGAAGAAAAAAATGCCAAGAAATCATCTTGGCCGAAGAAGCCCTTGAAAAAGAAGGCTTACAAGGATAACACCAAGGGAAAGTGTTTCACTGTGGTGCTAATTAACATTGGAAGAGGAATTGCAAGGCCTATCTCAGTTTTGTGAAGAATAAATAAGCTACAAGTCTTCTAAACATGATAGAAGTTTTTCTAGTAGATGATTTTTCTAATAGCTAGATAGTAGATTCTGGAGCCATTAACCCTGTCTGTAATTATTTACAAGGTTCCTAACAAAGAGAAAGCTGACTGAGAGTCAGTTCTAGATGAGGTTGGCAAATGGCGCCTAGTCTCAGCCCGAGTAATGGGAACCATTATCTTGGATTTTTCAAATCCAATCCATTAGTTTTGGATAATGTTTATTTTATTCCTGGACTTTGCAGAAATTTGATTTATGTCTTTTGTTTAATAAATTATGGATATTCTATTTCTTTTGGTAATGAGATTACCATTTCTATTAATAGAATTTCAATTTGTTTTGGAATTACTAGGGATAATTTATATTATCTAGCACAAATTAATTAGATTGCAAATGTTGTAGAAACAAATTCACCTGAGTCTAAAAGAATCAAGAAATCTAGCATAGATAAAAGTTATCTATGGCCTCTATGATTAAGTCACTTTAATCGAAACAAGCTAAGTAGGCTAGTAAAGAATGGGACTCTGCCAGACATGGTAGAGTGTTCTTACCAATATGTGAATCTTGTATTAAAGGTAAATTGACTAAATCACCCTTTAATGCAAATGGTAATAGGATGCAAGATGTTCTAGACTAGGTACACACATATTTGTGCGGACTAATGAACATTCAAGCTAGAAGAGGTTATGTTTATCTCATAACCTTTATAGATGACTACTCATGATATGGTGTTGTGTATATAATGCATAACAAAAGTGTTTCCTTTGAAAAGTTCATGGAATTCAAACCCAAAGAGAAAAGCAGTTAGGCAAACCATTGAAACAACTTCGATCAGATCCAGGAGTTGAGTATTCATCTGGAGAGTTTCAGTAGTTTCTTGTAGATAATGGAATCATTTATAATTTATTAACTCCCAGAACATCTTAACAAAATGGGGTTGCTGAAAGAAAGATTATGACTCTTTTAGAAATAATAAGGTCAATGATGTTTTATGCTGCATTAACAGAATCATTCTGCAGATATTGTATACAAACAACATCATACCTAATAAACTTTGCTCAATCAAAGGCAGTGCCTAAGACTCTAAGGGAGCTGTGGACAAGACGAAAAATGTCTTTATGCCTCTTGTGAACTTGGGGGCGTCCAGCACATGTGTATGAGCCTGAGTCCACAAAAGTGGAACCAAGGTCGGAGGTGTGTTTCCTTGTAGGATGTCATAGGGGTACAAGGGGATGCTACTTCCACAACACCCAGGATGAGAAGAAATTTATTAGTGTAAATGCAACCTTCGTAGAAGAGAATTTTGTGAGAAATCATAAACCTCATATCAAGATTGTTCTTTAAGAAAAAAGTGATTGGTCAGAATCTAAGGATGATTTTGATGAAGCCATAACTAGTATAGATTCAAGGGTTGTATATGAACTAGTGGCATGGTATGTATCCAAGTTGAACTCTAAAACTTGGTAACAAAGCCTCAATTTGAAAGCCCTCTAAAGTTGAAACACAACTAAAATATAAATCTCCTTGCAGTATAGTGGTAAGTATTTTTGTTTTTCATAGCAAGGGTTGTTTTCCCGCAGAGGATTGGATTTAGTTGATTAATTACTAATAAAATCAATAAATCAATGCTTGAAATGTAAATGAGGGTTTTTGTGAGAACAAAGGTACTTAGAAGTAAAGATGAAATTAAGTGAAGGTAATAAGACTAAAGAATGCAACAAACAATAAGAAAATTAGAACAAGGTGAAGAGTATGGTTGAAGATTCACTCTTCTCCATTGGATAATGGTAAATGATTATAGACAATCACTCATTGTGATTATAAACATGACACTGCTTTCAATTCTCTATCCTAATTACTAACTATAGATAACAACAAGCGCTGCTATCCTAATCTTTCCTTAGTTATTCGGTAAAATAGAGGTATGCTCCCTACTTACTCCCTATCCAATGAACAACTTAGAAAATGCTTGCTAGATTTAATCTAATGAAAGCATTAAGGTAAGAAAGATAGATTACTTTAGGCAACAATCTCAAATGCTTGGACTATTTAACCTATGTTATGCTCCTCATCATAGTTCTCAAGGATTTGAACACCCCTAATCACTACAAAATGCCACTTATGAATAAGAGAATCAAACTATTACATATTCAATCCTTTATCCTAGCATTAGATGATTAC
>JASKGM010041373.1:0-22432 GCA_034509205.1 Ceratonia siliqua
ATTCTGTGGTTTCAAGATATAAAAGGGAAATGATTGCATGGGATGTGGTTAATGAGAATCTCTACTTCAGTTTTTTTGAGGATAAACTTGGTGAAATTCCAGTATATCTTGGTGTCTTAGGTGCAAAGAGACTCCCATGCACAACTCTGCGGTTGATGGAGAATGATGTGGTTGCTGCGGTTGGTCCACAGTCCTCTGGAATAGCTCATATTATCTCTCATGTCGTGAATGAACTCCATGTACCTCTTATGTTGTTTGGAGCAACAGATCCTACTCTTTCTGCTCTGCAGTACCCATATTTTATCCGCACTACCCAGAGTGACTATTTTCAGATGTTTGCAATTGCAGACTTGGTTGAACATTATGGATGGAGGGAGGAAATTGCCATTTTTGTGGATGATGATAATGAAAGAAATGGAATTTCTGTATTGGGCGATGCCCTGGCAAAGAAACGTGCCAAGATCTCTTATAAGGCTGCCTTCAGTCCGGAAGCTCCCAGAAGTGCTATAAGTGAGTTGTTAAATCGAGTAAACTTAATGGAATCACGGGTCTATGTTCTGCATGTAAATCCTGATTCTGCGTTATATGCATATGATTCTGTTTGGTTAGCAGCCCGTTCTCTGCATGTTTTCTTAGTGAAGGGGGAAATATATCTTTCTCCAATGACCCTATGTTGCGTGACACAAATGGAAGCCTGTTGCATTTAGCATCACTACGGGCTTTTGATTTTGGCCTTGAGACATGTCCATACATGCTCTGTAAGGAGACTTGGTTTGTTTGACTAGAAGATCCGATGAAGATGTAATTGAATCAGTGAATTCGAGGGCGAATTCTCCCCAACCCGGAGAGGATGATGCAGCCCGAATATGTTAGCATGTGACCGTAGCTAAACAATGTCGTTTTACTTCCCTTAATCCTGTTATTAGGCTCATGTCGTTTTGCTGCT
Organism: Ceratonia siliqua; assembly: GCA_034509205.1. NCBI lineage: Eukaryota > Viridiplantae > Streptophyta > Magnoliopsida > Fabales > Fabaceae > Ceratonia > Ceratonia siliqua. The sequence goes on from JASKGM010041373.1 coordinate 947, forward strand.
TTATATTCTGTTTTTTTCCTGTGTCGTTTTGGTTTTCTGGTGGGTTGCGTTTTGGTTACTTGTAATCTCCCTTAGACTTGATTATATGTTCCCGGTTGGCTTCTCTGTAAAGGGGTGATGACTTTTGAACAGTAAAAGAAGACGCAGGGAGAGTTTTGTGTTCTATCTTCTGCATTCTTAATGCTGTTGAGACTAGGATTGCAGTTATTTGGTGTTGCTATTTCATTATTGCTTCAGGTTTTGTTTCTTTACTACATCTGCTGGTTGGTTCCTTCTTTGTTTCCATTTCACGCTGCATCACTAAGTGAATATACAAAAAGAATTTACGAAAGGGTTACGTGGAAGTCAGAATATCTAGAAGAAAAACATAGCCTAACCAAAAGAAGGTTGAATAGTCTACTAGTACCAGGAGCATCGGAAAAATCCTCTTAATTTGCTTGAAAAAATGCTCCAGTCTTAAAAAATCAAAACAGAGTTCAGACCACACAGATTAGTCCCACCCTCCTAGCAACCGTGCTACGGCAAACTCCAAATTTCCCATTCCAATAGGCCTTTAGTTGAGATCTTATACAGTTGCATAACCCAAGAGATAAAAAAGTTGGAAACACCATTCACTTGGCAACAATAAATGAAAGGGAGATTCATTATTTTATTTTCATATTTAGAGATAAACATCCCAAACCCAACGACTTTCCCTAAATAATACAATAGTTATTAAGGGAGCTGTCCAAACAAAATGTGCTACCTTACGGAATTTTAGCATGCCAGAAATAACCTTTTGAAGGTAAATCCACCCTTTTCATCATGTGTGCTTTTAATTGAAAATTTATGTTGTTCAAGTGTTGCCATATATATCCTCCTAAATACAGATATCCTTGAAACTATGAAAGAAATTTATTATCACATAAGAAAAAGCGGTATTCTTATTATGGCAACTGGAAACAGATCAAAGAGATATCAGGAAAGAAATCTGTAAACTTTTAAAGGTAATTTAATCACCAAACACTCCCAAGAAAGTATGTCACTAATTCCAACTCAAAAGATGCTTTACAAAAGAATCCCATTTAATCAGCTCATTCCTAACAATTTTCCACAAACAAATCCCATCAGTACAACAGACAGATAAAGAGCATCGGACCATCTCATGAATGTTGTTCTTAGTAGTCCACTTTCATAATCATTTCCTTGATAAGCTGGATCAATTCACCCCCTCCTCTCAAGAATAAGAAGGAAAGTTTCACCATCTTTTCCTTTATTGCAGGGAAAAAATATATCATTTTCCCATGAATGTTTATAAGCTATAATTAAATTCCATTTCTAAAAAGCTTAGTGAGAAAATCTCAGTTTGAAGAGAAGAGCACACCACACAAAGTCCCTTGTATTATTATCGTATATAGAGATATTAACAATGTTGTCAAATAAGTCAGTCACCTTTAGAAGTCTTGCAAGCTCATTAGCATGCAAAACATTAGCAAGCTTTGACTGCCCATATGCAGACACAGGGGTATACCTGTAAAATGCGAAAAGCATTGATATTATCAATTATTCAATTTCAGATACAACTTATCAATGAGAAGGGGGAAAGCAGAGGGAAAATTCATCCTGCTAAAAAATGTTAAAAAAGAAAGCGTCTCAAAAATGACCGAACTGCAGTTTGGACTGCCTAATATAGTGTTACCCTGATTTATCATTGATTTTAGCAAATCGAATCCCTTCAGGATATGAGAATCGATGACGTCTTGATGAGACATTTACAATCCTTCCCTCTTTCTCATTTTCAACAGCAGTTTGTTTCAGTGTTTCCAACAATAAATTTGTCAAAAAAAAATGACCTGCAAGGACAGATCCTCAGTCTCAAATTCCCTTATAAAAGCAATAAGGTTGAATGTTTCCGCATGTATCTCAATGACTGTAAATGATGGCCAGTTATTGTTTATAAAAAAAAATAACATGGCAAAATAATATTTATAGTATATACATATTCATAAGTATCTGAAAGTGCTATGGAAGTAGCCTCAGTATCTTTTACACAGTTTAAAACATATTTTAAATGATAAATATTTAAGCCTTTAAATGTTTATGCATGATGTACGAAATTCTACATGTATATGTAGACCTAAGTCCTTGTAATCACACCTGAGTGGTTTGTTGCAAATTGTAGTTCTATATTGTCTTGGGAAAGCTTGAACGGTGTTGCCATGATTCCTGCATTATTACTTAGAAAAGGAAAAAAGAAGAAGGGAACAGAAATTTCTCAACGACAGATGAAGTCACAGGGAGAAACTGGAATTCCTATTCATAAAGTACACAAGAAAGAAGCAAGTATATATTTCCATTGGCTGAGTATTTGAGGTATTTTACATAAGTATATTCAGAGGAAGACCAAGAGAATTGAATTGCAATGCAAATTTCCTCACTGATTCCATTGAGCTTAGGTCCAGCTCCATCACATCAATTTTCGCAGTGGAGTTATCTTTTATTATTGCTTGTTTGATCTGCCAACCAGCCTTAATATTTCTAATCGCCATGACTACATGGACACCACGTAATGCAAGGACACGTGCAGTTTCAGCACCAATTCCACTAGTTGCTCCTGCAGCAACATGACCCACACTTGATGAAAATGAGTCATTTGAGTCAGATGCTCAGAGGGAAAAAAAAACAGGTAATAGAAATGCATCGAGCTCCATGGTGATTTCCCTCAACAGGTATGCCAAATCAACATTAACATCCATGACACGCCCATCTAGACACTCATTACATTCTAGCCAATAGTAAGCACATCTGTACCATGTTGAAGTAAATGAAGCTTTTGGTTGTGTTGTAACTCTGTCACGTGATAACTTAGTTGCTTTTACTGTCCTCTGCTATAGGACTAGAAAGTCTTATTTACTCATTTATTTTGGTAAGTCTGGTGGGTTGACCTTTCTTGGTCGGTTTGTCTTTTATCTAGTCTTATGTAGGCTGTCTTTTGTAGCTTCTGTTGTATAGGCTTGTAGCCTGTGATGTTTAGGTTGGCTTGTGTCTTTATGCATATTATATGCTGCTGAATGTTAATAGATCTATGCTCTACGGTTCCAAATACTTTGTGCATTTTCTTCTTCTTGTTGAGTTCTTAACTGCTAAGTTCATCACCAACATACCATTGACTAGAAATTCACTAACTTCTCGTATTTGCAGAACATAATTACATTGCTTTACCACTCATTAAATAAATCACAACACATGTATGTCTCAAACATAATAAGACACATACTAGAACTAGCAACCATGGGAGAATGGGAGCCCAGAAAAAAATATCAATCCATCCTCAAGGGCACCGAAGACGGGCTAGTAAAAATCATTGTTTAAGGGCTCTGTCGAATTATGTATTTCGGGAGTGAGAATAAAAATAGTGAGGAGAAAACAGAAAATAGTTATTTTAAATAGAGTAATTCACCATCGTTACTCCTCTCCCTATATTCACTCCTACAGACGTTATAGTAGAATTCGGAAATATAGGTTGAAAATTGAAAAAATCCTTCACTATGAAATAAATATACTGTTGAATTTCAAGTTCAGATTTATGACATCAAGGACAATTTTCATCACGTCACAAATCATGAGAACAAGAATTAGCCCATCATCAGTAAACCAAAAAGAAATAAAACGAATTAAGGGAATAACTCTCCTACCTTGTCTTCCCATCAATCCAAACACACAGCAGAGGTCAGTAACCTAAGTAGCATGAACCATAACAAAGTCCTCCTAAATTATGCTACAATTCAACGACCCTAAGAATTATATAATAAGAATCACTGAGCACGCTAAGAACCACATTGCTCCTGCTCAAATAACAACATAGAATAACTTGAGGTTGATATTGACCTGTAACAATGGCAGTGAGGCCGGTGCCATCAATTCCTTGAGTGACTTCCTCAGCCGTAGAAGAAGCTGAGAACCCAGACGGTCCCTTTTTGCTGAACAACCCCATTTTTCCTTTCCGCTTTGTTACTGTTTCTGAGGGAGAGAGTGAGAGAAAGAGGAAGGGGAGAGGTAAAGGAGAAACAGAGAATTGAGAGAAATGGAAAATTGTATATTAGAATGTTAACTGATACATTTTGGCTTAAATAACAGATTACCTTCCTGAGCCTTCCTAACTAATCTGTTAATGCAGTTAACATAATATCATAATTACAGGACTGCCCTTGACCAGTTATACATTGACACGCTCCACTTTCTGCTCACTGTATTACTGTTTCTCCGTTGAGGAGAATAAGTTCCACGTTCTTTTTTCTTCCCCTTCTGCCACGTAAGCTTTGATAATTTATATAAAATAATAAAAGATGTAAAATATCTTTTATTATATAATATTTTAAACATTTGCTATTTTACCCTCACTCCCCTACCTCTTTATGTCACCCTCACTTCGGTATTATCGATTTGTTATGTTTTATATTTTTTATCTCAATTTTTTTTACTTTTTAACATTAATTAAGTATTTACTATGTCATATATTTTTTTAAAAATTTTTAAAATATTTGTATATTTTTTTAAGATTTTTAAACTTATGAATGAATAGTATCAAAAAATTATGGGTGAATAGTATAAAAAAGATATAAAAAATTCTTTAAAATATTTAAAAAGTTTTTAAAAACTTTAAAAAAAATACCAAAAGTAAAAAAATTAAAAAAACCTAAAAACAAAAAAAAAATTGGGGGAACGACTTAGTCCCCCCAATATTTTATGTAATAAAAAAAAGGTATCACAGTTTTACTTTATTGTATTTAATATTATTTTTTTAATTAGAGTAACTATATTTTATTATAAAAGAAATATAATTATTACATAAAGAATGATAATTATTTTATTAAATAATTTTTATAGAATATCAACCCTAAAAATAAATTAAATCAACAGAGACATCAAAATCTTAGTGATAAAAAAAGTTATTATTGGAGTTAATTATTATCAACAGTCATTATATTTTTATATGATGTCAAAAATATTTAATAATTTTTAATTAAACTTTTTAGTACATATAGCGTTACACTGTATAAAAATATAATATCACAATAAATACTTAATAATAACAATTCATTTATTGTTTCTACATTATATTTCTTCTTCTGCCATGGCTTTAACTTCTAATTAAGGGTTTCCTTGCTAATATATGTGCCACTGCGTTAACAGTTCTTGGAATATGATAAAATAGAAACGTCTTCCCAAGCCTATCATAAAATAACTCCTTTAATTTCCTTTTCTTTTTAGAATCAACTTTGACCGTTCATTAAACCTTAAATCAACATATACATCAAAATGTTAGTGATAAAACAATTTATTATTGTAGTAATCAATATCAAGTGTCTTAATAGATACTTTATTTTTATATAGTATTAAGGGCATTTAATAATTTTTAATTCGTACCTTTATCACATATAGTGTTTATTAGATACTATATGAAAATATAATGTCATGATAGATATATAATAACATAGATGAAATTAAAAAATAATAATAAAGAAAAGTAAAATAGTAATGCAGTGGGACAATAGGGGAAGCAGTCTAGCTTAGCCTCAAAAGCGCGCTCATAAAGTGAGGTTTACCTGGATCCTTATATCCCCAACCAACAAGGGACTCAATATGAGACTTCCATAAGGTTTACCAGACACTACCAGTAGTTGCTCCTAAATGAGAGGCCATTGATGTAGCAATGCATCAAATAGTATATACTTAAAAATAAAGATAATTATATAAAATTCTTTAAAAAATAATTATAATAATTATATATATATATATATATATATATATATAGGGGATGTATCTTATGAGAGGGGTGGTTTATTATGAGAAATGAGAGGAGTAATTAATGACCGTTGGATCAGAAATCAATGGCTCAGATAATTTATTAAAAGTCACGTGCCTTGCATGTGATCACTTATTGAAAATACATGTGCCACTCACGTGACTTTTAATGAATCATCTGAGTCATTGATTTCTGATCCAACGGTCATTAATTGCTCCTCTCATCTCTCATAATAAACCACACCTCTCATAAGATACATACCCTATATATATATATATATATATATATATAAACTTTTTTTTAAGGGTAAATGTACCTAATTCGCTATTAGTCTACGGTAGCTTCCCAATGTTATTAGTAGGGGGTGTTAATTAGAACTAGGACCGGTGGACCAATCCTAACCTTTCAAAGGTGTGAAGGGTTAGGGCGAGTTTTGAGCAAAATTAAAAAACCCTTAAAAAATTAAGGTCATTTTTTGCCTAGCTTATTTCAGGCTCGAGTCTCTCTCCTTTTTTTTTTTTTTTTTACTTTCTTTGTCCATTTAGTCTTAGACTCTTAGTGTCTTACACGACTTTTACCAGTTACCACTTTAATTTTTTAAATATTTAAATGTCTCGTAATAATGGAAAAATCATAGATATCGATTTTCATAACTATCAAAGATGACATGTGATCTACTGAGTATTTCAATCACTATCATGGTGAATCAACTTTTAGCATTGGTGCACATGTTCTTAACAAATACTGATATTCTCTTCTTAGAGATCATGTGCAAGCTCTTATTTGTACCCGTAATTTGTTGTATGGTTTGTTCATAATGATAAGCTTATTAACTTTATACTTATTTAATTTTCTTGTGAAGATGACAACTCAACAATTGTACCAAATTTTCTACGCAAGATTCAAATATAATTATCAAGGATTATTGATTAATCATTTTAATTTTAATTTCATCATATTGTCTTTGTGGAGATTAAATCTACGATAGATTGATAGTCTTTTGTTATGTATGAAAATTTTACATAATTATTGAGAATGATTGATTGATAGTTTATGTTTGATTTTATTATAAAATTTATAATTTTTTTTTATAATTTTTCCATGTGATAACCCGTTAAAATCTGTTTAACCATTCTATAAAATTATGATCAAATTAAATTTTAAAAGTTCTTTCAAGAAAAAGACTTTTTTAATTCGACTCGTTAAAGTCCAACTCATCAAGAAATCTTTGACGGATCAAATTGACATAATTAACAACTTGCTTTTATTTACTTTATTTATTAACGTCCATTTCCTGCCTCATGTCCTTTCATATTCAAATGCCTCAATCTTGAATCTTCTCTTCTTATTTGTTCAATATATTTTCTCTTTGTTATTTCTTTTCACCTTAGACTTCATTTAATAAATCATTTTTTTCTTTTTTAAATTCTTTTTAACAAAACTCTCCACATTTTTAATTCCTCCTCCTTCCCAATGTCCTACCCCAAATTAGATACGGTCATATCTTTAATCATGGCCGTCCATAAAAAAAAAAAAGCAAAAAAAATGCCTAAAAAACCTTAGAAATTTGTGCAAAATCGGCCATAATATGACATGATCGATCATGTTGCGACACGACATGATTAAATCCAAATTCATCTTACCCTCTCTAACCCTAACCCCTTTGCCTATTTGCTACACATTTCTTCTCTGATAGGAGATCCCATGCAATAATAGGATTGTCTTATTACTGCATGGGATCCCTCCCTTCTTCTTGATACCATCACGTACGTCCAATCCCTTTAACCTCAGCCATTAAGCTGCCATAGGAGAGCTAGTTGTCAACTACTCGCAACTCTTCTGAGAGCCACCACCATCGTGAGTCGCACCCAAGCCAACAACATTCCCAAATCCCCCATTCTGCAACCCCATTCCCCAAATCCTCCATTTTGTTGATCCATGAGGCAATGCAGCAGTGGGAAGGAGGAAATGAACACAAGTGTGCAAAATCCCTTTCAATCTGTGTTATCAAGGCTCACGAGCACGAAGGAATTATCTTGGGGTTCGTTGTTCTTCGATTCGCACTATTACAAGTGTGAAATCTTTTGCGTCTTGCAATTTTGAATATGATTTGAGGTTTTAAACTTCTAAGTTCTAGGGTTCTACTAGTGACTTTTGATACAGAAAAGAAAGCGAATGAAGTTTAAGGTCATTGTTTGATATGCTTATGAGGCTAACTTCCTTTGCAATTGATAATCTACAAGAAACCATACAAGTTCTTAAACCATACTTTTAAGAGCTTGTGTAGATTCTAGTAGATTATCCAATTGCAAACATCTTTAGAACAGTTGAAGATGACGGAGGCCAGCCTCAAAAGTATATCGAATAATGACCTTCAACTTGCATTCGCATTCGCATTCTCTTCTATATCAAAAGTCATTAGTAGCAATTGGCCTAGAACTCATACGCTAAAACCCTAGAACGAATCAACTCAATGAACCCAGCCCAATTTAACAATCTTAATAGGGGCGCATTTAGCTTCCAAAAGAATGCTGTGTGAGCATAATACATTGCCATTATGCTTGGCTAATAAGGCTGAAAGCCTTAAAGTCTCTAAAACCAAGACCTCCTCCATTCTTTTTACTTGCAGTTAATTTATACCAGCTGATAAAATGAACTTTTATCTCTCATTCATTCCTTACCAAAAGCTCCTTACGATTCCGTTTAAGGGTGAACTTTGGTAATCTAAAACTGGACATTTAATATATTAGAATAGAACTGGCTACTGATACATTCTTTCTTCTAAATTCTTTCAAATTTCATACAAGTCAGCCTTTAACAGAGGTGTTTGAGGCTAGCAAGAAAGTCACCATGTTTAAAGTCTGCAACCAGAGTTCTTTGATTCATAACTGATGATCTTTCTAAACTATATGCTAGAAAGTGAAAACAACTAAAAGAGAGGTTCAAATATTTGTGGTACTTGTAAAGATGCTGTTCTAGTAATATATATATAAGTGAATTGCATACATCAAATTTAAATGCCATACTCTATAAATAAACTAGAGATAATTCTGTTCAAGTTCTTTTAAAGACTATATTCTACAACCATGTCTCATTACATGAGATTTACTTTTCTTGCCTTGTTAGTCCTTTTGTTTGTAACCTGAGTAATACATCTTAAAAACTTTTGGGAGATAAACAGGCAACAGGAATCCAAACAGATTAAAACACCAGAAGGCCATGTTAGCCACTGCAAGTGCTCTACCAACATAGATTCTCCTAGTAGATCCACTCTGCTCTGCATCAACCTTGTAGATCTCACTCCTAAGCCAATCAACAATAGTGAAAATCCTCCTTGAGTTGTAGAACACAGGCACGAAGGCTCTTATTGGCGATGAGAACCTGCCAGAGAAAGCCACTCCTTCCATGAAAACTTGGCTGGCCAAAAGGAAAAGATGGGGTGCTGCTGCCTTAATCCCTTCCTTATCACCCTCAAAGATTCCCTGTAAGATATAGGCTATTGGGGCGTAGAGTCCAACAATGGCCGCTATGAACACATAAAGGCGAAGAAGCTTGTTTTGGGGGTTGAAAACAGTGGGTTCTTTCGATGGGGAAAGAAATGGGAAGGCCACCTTTGATAAGAAGTAAACGTAAATGAGGGAGAAGAGCACAAACGCGAACTCTTCTGGGCTTACCATTCCACTTGCAGATAAGAGGATTATGATAGTTATGGAATTGAGCTGATAGAAAGAGAGGAAAATGGATCTTCTTTGTGTGGTGACGTGTTTCTGGAAATTCTTGGGGGATTGGTCTTGTTCTTCTTTGTGCAGAGTTTCTTGTTCTTTTGGGAGACGAATATCAGAGCCAGTTGGTCCAACCCCACCTGACATTTTCTGCAGCTACAAGAAAACAGTGTCTGGAATGGAGGATTATTGAGTTAGTTTGCTTTTCTCTGGTTATGAGCTGAAATGGAAGACCAGATGAGGGAACTTGTGGGTTTAGGTCTTCAGAAGACAAGGTAGGGAGAAGGAAGATAAGGGATTTCTCAAGATTTTCTCTCCAAAGGATAATGTTGAGGATTGTGGCGAAGATAATGGACACGCGGTAGTTTTCTATGGGTTTAAAAGTTAAACATAACACGTGGCGTAGGTTGGTTGTTTTGGAAGGATGGTTCGGACGATCGTCGTTTCTCGATGCTTGGAAGAATGGTTATATTTAATTTTGTTATCAAATTCAAATATAATCCTTTATAATAATTTGTGCATAATTTATTAATAAAATTTATTATACATAAAAATTAAGTTAACAGTTTAACATTAATTTCTTAAGTGTTTTTTAATATTTTATATGTACAAGTATTTAAATAAGGAATTATACTCGTGTCATATTTTTTTTACATATTTTTTATATTTTTTCTTATATATGCTATTTTAAGTATTTAGTAAATTACATCTAAAAATATTGGTATATTTGAATTTTTTTTATTTCTTAAGTTTTAATTTTTTATAATTTTTATTTTAAGAATTTAAGAAAAAAATTTAAAAAATTCAAAAAAAATAGAAACAAAATTTAGAAAAGCAAATGAAAATAATTAAAGAAAAAAGAAAAAAATACATGCAAAAATAAATACAAAAACATATAGATGTATTAGTATGGATGTAAGCTTAGAAAATATTGTTATTATCTATTACTATTATAAAGTAGTATTATTTATATATTATTTTTTTTTATACATTAATTTTTAATCATTGATATATTATAAATTAATAATGATAATAGATTATATATAATAATATAATATATCAATGATTAAAAATAAAAATATAAAAAAAATTATATATAACTAAAATTACTTTCTATTATCATTTATTATTATCGTTGTTTTATAATTATCAACAATTAAGAGTATGGTATAAAAATATATATAAAAAGTAATGTATAAGTATTATTTATCTATTTAAATATTATACAAGATTAATTTTTTTCTTAATTAATAATTCAAATAATCTTATAATAATATTAATCCCATAACACATTACTTGGTACTATCTTAATATACAATACTACGTTAAACACTTTGAATGAAATAAACTCATATTTTAAGACTCAATCTTGAATAAAATCAACTCCAAGGAATGAGAGACAATATTAATTAAGAAAATTGTTATATTTTAAAAAAAATTATAGAATAATTTCATAAAACTATTATGTGTCATATTAAAAGAGATTAAATTTTATTGTGACAAAATAAATGTAATAAAGTAGAATAGATTTGAGAGATTTACGAAAAATAAATTTTAAAATATAATATTTCTCATTGCTGAAGATAGCCTGCCAGTTGAGGCACTCGTGTTCCTAATCCTGGCTTAAACTCTGATTGTTGAGAGGATTTTAGAGAAAAAATACAACCTGTACAAGTCCATATCTAAGAAAACAAGTGGGTTCCTAATTAAGTATTAAATCCCACATGTTGTGTCGTGTATGTCAATAATTTTAAGACGTGCAAAGAATCACAATCCCTATGCATACATGTTTAATTTGTGCACTTGACCAATAAAAATATTAGTTTGATAAAATCTATTAAGTGAAACTTTAAATATGAAAATGTCTTTTTCACTTTAATATTTAGTTATTATTGTAATTTCTTTTTTAATCTATTAATTGCAGCATATTACATTTTAAATTATCATAATTTAGTCAAATTATCCCTTATTATTTAATTAAGTTTTAAAATTAATTATTTTTATTAACATGAACTAATTATATAATTAAAAAAATTTAATAAAAACAAAAAATAATAAATTTATATGTAAAATAACAAAAATATCCTAAAAAAATTTATATGAAATCTTTAATTAATTTTTTTTAAAATTAATTAAAGACTTCATATCATTTATTTATAATAAATTTATTGTTTATTATTTTTATCAAATTTTTTTAATTACATAATAATTAATGTTAACTAAAATATTAATTTTAATACTTAATTAATACTTAATTAAACAGTGGGAGGTAATTTAATTAAATTATGATAATTTAAGGTATAATGTGTTACAATTAATAAATTAGAGAAGAGATTACAATAACAATTAAAAATTATGTTAAAAAAGTACAAAATCCCAAATGTCAAATTAATGATCAATGTCCTGTTGCTCCAATACAGAAGCAGAATAATACATAATGTCTACCCAATACTTTCTCTTGGTTGACCTCTGATATTCTTTCCACCACAGACACAGCATTATCTTACAAGCAGGAACTGGATTCGTGGAATCACTAAATGGGCCAATACAAAGATTTGCTTAGGGACAATCAACTCAACCAAAAGCACAACCCAAGATAAAGAAAACAATTCATGGATCAAATTGCAATATCCAAAACATAATGACTTTAATAGGCTGCTTTGAAACTGGAGAGGAGGAAAATTGTCAGGCACAAAATTGGGGATCTCTTCTTTATCTCAAAAATAAGGTTCTTACACGGATTTTAGACAATTATGCCAAAAGGGGAAGGGAAAACCTCTGCTTGTCAAAAAGAATGAACTTTTTAGTAACTAAACAGGTTTATTACATAATTTTTGGTAATAATACCACAAGGTAAAAGAGCCTGACTACTCAATTCCCTATGCTATCTTCTAAAGGAAAAGGACAGAATATAAAAAGACCTTCTGGCAAAACCTACCTAGGATTTTCTGACAGAAGACCATCCCTAAAATTGGAACCTCTGCTTGGAATTAATGGCGAGAAGTCAAACTGTGCATCACTGTATCTGTATAGTAACATAATCCAATTTCTTCTTTCTTTATTCCTACATCCTACTAGGTAGCTGTTTTCTGTTTGGGCATGTACTTCATCTTGATACCCTTTTCAGGCTTCATTCTGACTTTGGATTTAGCAGCTCCGGAGGCTGCAGACAACCGGTTCTCTGCACTTGCAAGATTGCTACATTTGTCAATTTTTGAAGATTGACATGGTGCTAGTTCACAATCCTGGCAACCAGGAGGTTTAGGGTCAGGTGAAAGAAACAATTTCACATGGTTCGATGAGATAGCTTCTTTCCATCCTGCATGATAATAGTAGTTAATTAGACCAAAGAATTAAAAAACCAAGCCAATCATTTCGGTCAGTTTGTCAGCGGAATAGAAGAACCCTGAAAAATGCATAAAGTGGCAAAGCTTACTTTCTGCAAGAAAGGTTTTAGCAGCATGACTGGCTAACTGTAAGCTTCCCGTACCCACTTTGTCCTCTAGATGGGAGGAATTACTCACAAAACCACTATCATTATTATCTAAGTCAGACATCCTTAAACAACTTTGATCTGACAAGTGTTGATCATATCTCTTTCCATCCATTGCTTCTGCTTCAGTACCACCACTTTGAACAGGCAATTGATCTTTAGTTCCATGCCGACTAACTGGCCTCCAAAGCTTAACTGTTAACCGATTATTGCCACTCTGGCCAGATTCAGGTCTAATTGGCTTCTCTTGAGCACTATTCTGCTTGGCCAGATTCTCTACCATGCAGTCCTCTCGTGATGCCACCAGATTACCCTCTGATTGGCTGCAATTGCCAAGAGTAACAGATATAGACCCTATCAAAACTTCATGGTTCTTACCTTGGTCTGGTTCTTTCTCTAGTCTGGCTTTAAAATTTGCCCCAATAATTTCTGGTTTAGGCTTTGGGCTCCAGACTTTGATGCTGTTAAGTATAGGAGCTACCCTTTGATCACGGTGGGTTGCATACTTCTGAATGACTCCAAGCTTGGAAATTTGAGAATTCTGACATGCATGGAAACCATTGGCTACAGCGCATTGTGACTTTGGTTGAGCAACTGCCATGCTTCGACGATTATGTCCCTGTGAGGTCCGTCGCTCAATGTTCAGACCTGACTGAGAATCCCCATCAACACCTTCATTAGTGTTTACGCATTGGAAGGGTACAAGTGGCACAGAAGCATGGTCTGTAAATGTATCTGGATTATATGCTTCAGAGCAACATGTATCCAAAGATGCTTCTGCTGATGAAACATTGCCGCTGACATTCTCTTTAATTTCTGCCTCATCCTCGAGTCTTTGCTCCATTGCCTTCTGTTCTTTTTGTCTAAGCTTTTTCTGCCGTTTCCTCTCCAAAATCTCAGCTTCTCTATTATGAATATAGAGTAGATAATTAAACAGAGTCCTATCTATTATTCATACATGACTAATTTTCAAGAGAATACATTTTCTTCTGCATCTCTTGTTATATTTGCTAGACAAACAAGTGAAAGAACAAAGATTATTGCATCATTATTGTTAAAATTTAGGGTTAAAGCAAAGGTATGGTTGACAAACTTAGGGTCCGAAAAACACACCACACTTTTAACCCTTGCTCCTTCCTTTATTTATAACACTCTGAAATAGAGTTCAACAAGATAAACTTCTAGAGATAAGGCAGAAATACAAAGCAATCTGAATAAAACTAGAAGACTACCCTAAGAGATAATTAAAATAATATTAAGAAGAAATTACCCTTTAAAACTCCTACTTATTTGTATCACTTATCCTGATAGGTTTCTCAACAATCATCGAATATTAAAATACAAAAAAAGAACATAACACATGGATATTTACAATAGCACATCAAAAGTTACAAAATTTTTAGAAATTTCGGATGAAATCTAAGAAAATGAAAATGAAAATCATTGCAGAGACATCATAAATCAAATAAAGTGTATTCTGGAAGTACTCATAATTCATAAACACAGGTGAACTTGTTGCATTGTGAAGTTCTGTTTGCAAAGATGGACTTGCAATATTTCCAACAATATGCATGAGAATTTTGTGCTGCTTGATGATGTTCCTAGCTTTCTTAGTCCCCAGCTTTCATCTGACTTATAAGGGATTCATTTCTCTCATGACGTAAGGGCCTACTTGTAAGTTCTTTTACTTTGGTTTCTTTGCCATATTGATTTATTGTTCTGATATATTCCCTTAATTCACCATTAGAAAGAGTTTCTTTTCAGGCTCTATCTTATATTTCATCCAATCAAGGTCACTTCACTTTAAAGGAGGAGGACAAAATCAAGCACCCATAACTCAACCAAGTACTCAAACTTCGAAAGATAAGAAAATATAAGAATAGACTACAAATTAAACTGCTCAGACAGCCAAACTCAACCCTGGAACCCTTCCCCACATTTCAAAAACGAATGGAAAAAAAGAAAAAAGAAGAGGGGGTGGGTGGATACCCTCAAAATATTTCCCATTCCTCAAGAACTTAAAAATTCAACTGATCATCAAGACTTAATAAGGGCTGACCATTAAGAACTGATATCAACAGCAGACAAGAAAAAAAAAGTATAGAAAAGTAACACAACAGGAGAAAACTGGTTAAAACACTCGATGTACCTTTTCTGATCAGCTTCTTCCTCCTCCACAAGCAGCTTCTGGCACCTCAATGCTTCAGCTTCCTTGTCAGCAAGCCATTCCTTCACCTAGGTGAAAAGAAATTCATATTTAATCAGGACTAAGACTCAAAATAGTTAATTTAAGAAGCTGCCCAGAGTTAATTAAAATGATGGGTCGACACCAAGAAAATTAGTGATTTTTAGGTTTCTCGTAATAGGACTAGGTTGGATGCTAATGTTTGTATATATGTGCAAGTTAGGCCATGCCCTTTAGTTTCACTAGCACCACTTATTTCGTCAAAATCAAATCATGTCATATAATATATGCTGGATCCATGTGTAAATTACCAAAATGGGAAATTACATTTCAATTGCATTGGTTTTTCAGCAGCCCTGGATGCTATAATCTTGTTTTTAAATTATTTGTCCCCTTCTTCTCTCTCTCTCTCTCTCTCTTGCATTTGTGTATTCTGCAGAGAAGGGTTTCTATTAACATGTCTGTATACATAAACCCTCAAGTCTCAATCAATCTCAAACTTCTAATGATAGCTTACAAGTGTTGACAGTTGAGTGTGTTTTTATGCCACTCCTGGATTATTTACATGAAAACCATTTTAGGAGCAGCATAGCATGAATATGGATCTAATGGCACAGCCTTCCTATCAAGAAGACTAGGGAAGTGTTTAATAACGGGTCCTAATCCTATCCTATGATCATCAATAAAAAAATTAAAAGAAAAAAGAAAAAGAAAAAAAAAGGAAATCTGATTAAATAACTGTCTTATTTACAGCTATACATCAATAATATCCATAACAAATCTAGATTTAAAGTAAACAAGGATGCTAATTTTGAATACATAAGAGAAAATGTAATTCCAAGGTTCTGACATCATTCAAGAGCAATTTATTAATTAATCATATTTATCTACAACTCTTGTATATCTAGGTGAACACCTGGTCACTCTTCTAAGGAATTTTATAAAAAAAGCATATTTTGAAGCTAAATACAGAAAGCACCGGATGAGAGAGTGAGTAGGGGGGAGGGGGAAGAAGTTATACATAAACGAAAAACAGTTTAAAGTTAAGAAAATAAATTACCAATTTCTGTTCTAGCAAGAAACCTGTGCAAGCAACTAGGTTTTTCGGTTCAAGACCAATCTTTCCTGGCTCTCCATCAAAAATATATTTTTGCATTGATGCTGCTGTCCCACATAAAAATGTTTTTTCACTAGCACTATCAAGGATACTAAACAACTCCTTGGAAGATATAGAAAAAATGGAAGATCTAGCTTCAACAATATCCTGCAAACAATTCAAATATATAACATAAAAAAAAATGTTAGAACCAGGAAAAAAAAAACCAAAGAAATGTATTGAGAAAAAAATATAATTAGAAAGAATAGTTAATAAGTCTGACTATAATGTAGCTTACCAAAAGTGCAGAGCCAGCCTTCAGATAATACTGTGGAAGAGAAGAAAATCCATGTTTTCGAATAAGGTTTGTCAGCGCTTTTAAGATTGAAGACCCGGGAACTTCCTAGAAAGAATTGTCAATGACGAAAAGCAAGATACTAAGAATAATTGATGAAATTGGAAAAGTGGAAAACAATAAAAAAGAATAGAAACTATGCTGTGTATTTGTATCTGCATCTGCAGCTCTTTTCCTTATTAATCTAGAATTGCAGACATATTTCCCTCTTCAAAAATATTCTTAATTGGAAAAACATTTTTTTTAATTTGAAGAATATTCCCACACAAGACAAAATAGAAAGGAGGTTTAAAATTCACTTTCACATTTGAAAAGGAGCCTACTACAACCTTCCAAACAGAAAGGAAATTTCGATCCAATATGGCAATTAGAAGGAACCCTAACCAAATACAGCACATAAAAATATCGCATAAATTAGTGGATACAGAAGAAGAAAGTATGCTCAGGCAGGTACTGCATGAACAGAGAGATGCAAAATAAGCATCTTCGTCGCAGAAGTTCAAGTCTCCAAAGGCTTGAGAAACCAGCTACAAAAGCAAGTGCCAAACCAACTTGCACTTGCCGTAGATCTTAATTAAGATAGTGTGAAGAAGTGGATTGGGGATATGAAGTTTATTTTTTCACTCCATATCCATATATTTGACATCAGTAGTTCTCACACGTACAAAATAAAATACTCAAGTAAAGAGCAATATAGTTTTACCTCCAGCATCACATTCTTGAATGATAGAACTTCCTTTGCCTCTTCTACAGAGAGCTACACAAATTACATATAAATCAGCACATCAAACAAGTTTTTTTTTTTTTAATCTAAGTAAAAGTCACAATGATGAAAGATTTACCTTATCCCAGTATGCTCCTAACAGATCCCTATTTTTTGTAAAATCCTACAAGTTGTAAACAGCATCAGGCAGCAGAAACGAGGAAAAGAGAAACAGGCTGTCATCTAGTTAACTTATGACGAAAATATAAAATGGACAAAAGCAAGAACTAAGAGCATTTATATAATAGATACTCGATTATATTTATTAGATATAAAGAAAACCTTGTCAATCTTTTTCAATCGATGGTGCACACGTATATGTCTTCTATAATTAATGGGAGAGCAAAATTCTCGAGAACATTTGTCACACTTCTGCAATTGAACCTTCGGAGGAGAGAGCAAAGGCCAACCTGGCAGTTCTGTCAAATAAGCAAAAGATAAAATCAGAATATGTGGATTTAGAAATAAGCGCAAGTGAAAAGGCGAAAGTAGCATGAAGATTATAAACTACTACATATTTTTATTATATATATTTTAACATTTCAAGCAAGCTTCCTATATCACAAGGACATGGCTAACACATTCGTTAATGCAATTAACCTCAAATGCATACCCTCCAAAAATGATTATTATTTGAATTGGTAAAAAATTGCAAATACCTTGCTGATCTAATGCATGAAGTAATTGAATCCACTGAACAGGACTGTCACCGGCCCTTGGAAAAGAAAGAAAAGGTTCTTTGCCAATTGCCTGTCTGATTATTGTATCTAAGGAATCATTTCCATCCTCTGTTTTCATGACATCTGGAGTACTAGAGGCCTTATGTTTTGCAACTGGCATCTATTCGCACAAAAGCTTATCCAGGCAACTTTACAAGACTCCACTGCACAGAGTATAATATAGAACAAGTAAATATGGGACTAGACCTAAATGTAGCACCACAAAAAAAAAAAGGAACAAAGATGGAAATTTGCTTTTTTGATAAATCAAATTCAAGGGAACAAGTAAAATACGTCAAGACACAGTAGCAAGAAAAAAAAAAAAAAAGGACATCATGCTGCAAACTGCTAGACTAATGCCAGAGTAATAACATGATAGAACCCCTAAATGTATAATTATAATCTTACAGAAACATGGAAACAGCACAATGCAAGTCTCTCCCTTTTTCTCACAGCCCTGGATGGAAGACCTAAAACTAAAGCTCACACCAAACTATATAACACACGTCTCCTGGATATTTTGGTGCATCATATCTGATGGCAATATACAATACTTGAAGGAAACAAGACCTCATTCATTCATCTATTGTAGGTATCACGCCTTTCATTAAAACTTGGGCTTTGCAAAATTCTGGCAAATTGTAATTTTCAGATCAGGAAGCTACAATTAATATCTAGTTGCCAATCTACATAATCACAGAAATAGTCCATTTCTACCCAAATAATTCATTATGCTCATGGCTTCATTGAATTATAACTGTTGACAAACCACCTTGGGTAGAACAACATGGTATCAAAGCCAAGGCTCGGTGGTCTATGCCAGGCATTGGAGACGTTCTCCATCGTGGGTGCACTCCTCCGTCGTGAGGGGGAGTGTTAGAAGTCCCACATTGCCTGGGTAGATTGGTTTAATAAGGTATATAATCTCTTGGATACCCTCCCACTAATGAGCTAACTTTTGGGGTGAGTTCTACCCAAGGTGGTTTGTCAACAATAACCATAAAAATGCCTCTTTGCCAACAAAATCCAGCAGACCGTACCAGATAATAATTCATTGGTTAAAATTTTGTAACATGATAGATCCCATAGTAAAGGACACTACCAATTTATTGTGGACGTTTGACAATTTTCACCACATGCCAACCCAACAAGCATCTTCCTCTCCAAAAATTTTGAAAGCTTTCTTGTGCTGGTTTTTATAATTATTGACAACTTGACACATGAACTAGACCTAAGATACAAAGAGACCATCAAAAGGAGAAGTATAACCGTTGAACTCAATTAAGTCATTCATTCCAGTTCTACGTTATAGAGGATAGCATCAAAAACCCACATGTCGAGAAGAGGGAATACAGAAACATATGGCTGCCACACCACATCTACAATTCTATCCAATTGTTAAACTTTTGGAACCTACGTCCATTTTAGAATAACTAAAGCTAATTTACAAGCCTTAAAACAGGTAAAAACACTCAAATAATGGCAAAAAGAAGCAAATTTATAACCTAGTAGTTAAAATCTCAAGACTACATATATTGGGGGGGGGGGGGGGGGGTCGGAATCAAAGACTCTAGACAATGATGATAGGTTCATCAGTTATGATATTGCTTCATTTGCACAACTCAAACCTAAGATCCAATGAATTGAATAAGAAATGCCATCCCTCAGAACCAATAACACATTATCAAGGACGCTCATCAACAGACTAATCATTTTCCTGTTCAAAGCATACACTGACAAGCATTATTCCCTTCTGCATTATTGAAATTAATGAAAAAATATTATCCATCATCTATAAATTGAACATTGAATCTCCCAACATCTTAAGCCAGTGAAACGAATAAGCAAAATGAAACTCGATAAAATTACAATAGATCGATGAAGGCACTACAGTTTCATCCGTTAGCAAAGAAAAAAAATGGAAATGGGTACAAGTTCAGATTCTTTCATTCTCCATGGATCGGGACTGGATAACCATAAGCTCATAATTGACTGAACCTAAGACAAGTATCGAACACAGTAAACACATCTTTCACAATCCCCTCCCCATCCCAAAAAAAAAAAAACCTCACATATTCAAGCTTTTCTTTCAGCTGAACTATAGTGAAAGTTTAACTTCTAACAGCACTCGACATAAAACAAACATAAAAAAAGAAAAGAAGAATTCCGAAAAACGTGATCTGCGATCGAGTATGATATCTCATAGGCAAATACTGTAGATACACGAAGAGAAACTTAGAAGAGCGATAGTAGATCACGCACCACCGAGGAATGACGAGAAAGAGATCTCTTCCAGGCAGAGGAGATTCTCTAACGATCCAAGGAACCACAAGCGGCGGCAACGAGATTCAGAGCGTTTGGCGGGAAGGAAAATCAACCAGAAAATGCGAGAGCGTGATCGGCAAAGAAGCTTCGGGGAGATGAAAAGTTAACGAAAATGGTGCTTGGGAGAGGGGAGTTGTAATAAAATACGAAGCTGGCCAATATAGAAGTATAGAATCCCCTCCGAAGTGGTAGGGATTCATGATGACGAAGGTTCACTGCACGCGCTCAAGATGTCCGTGAGGGCACGTGTTTAAGAATTTGGTTGGGCACGCATAACATAAACGTATTGGGAGTGAGGGACACGTGCCTGTTTGATGCACTGCACGTGGTTTTCACGTAAACGTCAGTGTCGTTTCTTACAAATTTTATGGTGTTAAACGGCAACACAGATTTGGGTCGTCGTTCTTGACACAGTCCTGTCTAAACGTTTATGAAAAAGATTCGGTCATCTCAAGTCTTTTTAAGATACGGTCGTCCGTATAAAATTAGATTGTCACAATTTTTTTAAAAATACATTTTTAAAAAATATATAAAAAATATAAAATTATGATCGTTTTTATATAAATAAACGATTATGAAATAACATTTTATTATATTACTTTACAATAAGATAAAATTTGGATCACATTTATTTATACAGATGACGAGTCTATAATGTAATTGAAGGGTTGTGATTCAATCATGTTACAACTCGATTAAATCAAATTTATCAAATTGTGATAATTTTTGCACGAATTATCATGATTTTTAAAATTTTTTGAAATAAAAAAATAATCATTCAATCAAAACAAACAGTTACTATTAATATCACAGTCCAATCATGTCTAAAAGGACATTACCAGATCCATCCGCTACAATAGAAACATACAATTAGAGCTGGCAAAATGGGCCCAGCCCGATGGGCCAATTCGATATAGCCCGAAAAATAATAGGGCTGGGCCTTAGGATAATTGGCCCGAAAAAATTCGGGCCTAATTAGCCCGGCCCGTTCGGGCTGGTGGCCCGATCGGGCCGGGTCGGGTTGGCCCGACCAACCCGTCGGG
>JASKGM010041384.1:0-22432 GCA_034509205.1 Ceratonia siliqua
AAATTCCTATTTCCCTTTCTTCTATAGGTTGATTAAAAAGGCTTTTTGCCATGAAACCAGTCATAGTCCACAAGAGGTCAGCTAATGTGAGGCTTATGTTCAACTCTGTCTTTGGAGTACTGTATGCTCCAGTCTCATTACCCTGTTCCAGTAGGCACATACAAAAAGGCACATCCTTTATAGAATTCGTTGTAAGGGTATTGACAACAGCCTTACAAGCCCTTTCATAGAGTTTAATTGAGCACTTTAACTCTCCAACGTGAAGCACTACTGGACACATCTTGAATTGATATTCTTTGGATGAGCCCAAAATGGTAGCCATGAAGATTAGTCTTCCCATTGAAGTTAATTTCTCTGGCAGCTCTCACAACCAAGGCTGGAAATGCTCCAGTATCACGGATACTCTGCAACCTTTGTCCTTCTGCATTGCAAAAATTCCCCCATAGAGTTAAGCCGACACTAATGGGAGGTACCACAACAATCACATCCACCGTACTGTTGTCGTCTAGGCTTTCAATTTTACTAATGGATCAAAATTTAAACAAGTTCTTTGTGACAGCTATTGCAGAAATCACAATTATTAGGAAAACAAGTTCAGCAACTTTTCCCAAATACTCAAGCAGAGCATCTTTTTTGCCTTTAAGTAGCAAATCTACTTGCCTGTATTCAAAGTAGAATTTTTGACAGTATTCCCATATAATATTCTCCACTACATGACCCACGTCATCTTTTTTTACATTTACAACTCTTTTTTCACTTGTCCCTCTTTCATCCTCTCCTTCCGTTAAGCAATTGCAATCCCCACAAATAATTGCATCCATTAACCAGCGAGTTTTTTTTATCCAAATGTTCTAAAGGAAGATAATCAACAACGCCAGTATAAACACCTTCTTTAGTCTTGGGTTGGTCCTCTCCAGTGAAAAGAGCATGCAAGTATGGGGTTAAGCCTTGTAAATCCACCCGGGCTGCTATCTCAAGTTGTTCAGCACCGTTTTCACGAAGTAGAAGCCAATCCAAGCCTCCTTTACGGCTAACCCAATGGCATATCAGAATTCGTCGGTTTTCTCCATTCCAATAAACAAGGAAACAATGTTTACCAAATCTACCCTACTTTGAGCCGTGTTAGCACCACTTCTACCTTCCATCCACTCCCTCGATAAAACATCAATGTTGTGAGGTTGAAGTTCAATATTTGTTTCAATTCCCCCAACCATACCCTGAACCACAGTATCTTTACCACCATTGAAAATCTCCTTAGAGTTTTTCAAATCTCCGACAACTTCCTGATCACATTCTTCTTCGCTCTCATCATGGTAATTATCATAAATAGGGTCGAGTTCATCTGAACTCTCATAAATAATTTCCTGAAGCTCCCTATTACCGAACTCAGCAAACCCATCTACCCCCAAGGAATGATTAACAGCACCTGTTGAAGCGACTTCATAGTGCCTGCCTCCATTACTTCATCTTCATCAGGATAAATGTCATAAATGGGTTCAAGTACTTCCTCTTCCCCACTTGAAAAATCTTCAGTAGTGGTTCAAAGGTTGGAACAGATTCTCAACACTCTGGGTTAAGTCTTCACTGCTGTACTGTTTTCTGACACGCAAGCTTTCCATGTTACCCACCATGGAATGGGGTCTTCTCCGGTAACTCCATAGGTGCTTCTGCACGCCATTGCTGTTGCTGCAGAGCTTGTATAGCTTGCAACAGGTCTTCTGTCAACCTCTTCATCTCAGCCAACTTGGCTTGCTTCTCCTGGGTTCCTCTATTGCCTCTGCTCTTTGCACAACTAGCCATCTTTGGCTTTGATACTACTTTGATGTAGTATGGGGAAGGGAATGGGAAGCTAAGACTGTAACAACTCGGAAAAGGGACAAAGAAAGAGATAAAAGAGAACACTAGGGTTCTTCACACAAAGAAAACTCTGATATTTCATAAAACATATGCTAAAAACTAAACTATTACAGAGGTAGAGCATGGATATATTGGGGGGTTTCAGAACTAAACGACCAAAAGGGAGTCATGTGCTAACCACATGACTGCTAGGTTACAGAAGAAATACAGACAGAAAAATAAAACAGGGTGAATATGTGGACAGACCAAGACCACAAAACCCAACCAAACACATGCCCATTGAAACTAAAGTCAGATAACGTGGCATAGGGATAAGGCATGGGATGCTCCTGCATCAAAAACACATCAATGCACACACACAAAAAAAATTGGTTGTAAGATGGCTTACAGAAGATGGTTACTTCGCAAGTCTTAGTTTTTTTTTTCTTTTTTTTAATCGAGATTCAAGTCACTAATATTGTCATCTTCTATACATGTATTCTCACCCACCTCTCTCTCCATATATCTTTGGATGTAAACATATTGGGAGATTCTTGGAATTTAGTATATGTTACTTGCTTCTCTTTGTTATTGCTCACTCTTACTGTTGTTACTCACTTGCTTCAGGTGTTGCTGCAAGGCCTGGAAAAGTTGTTGGTTCAGTATTACGTTACAACAACTGTGGGGTAGTAGCAACAGCAGAGGCTCTTGAACAGCGGAGGATAACTAGAAACCCATCTGTTTCGGCCCAATATGCTGCTTCAAGCTGTTCATATCCTAGAAGAAACCCAAGCTGTAAAAATGAGAGGGCAGAAGATGATGGGATTGAAGGTTCTAATGGGCTCCAGCCAAAGCCACAGTATATGGCCAGAAAAGTTGCTGCTGCTCAAGGTGGAGCTGGTGGTCAATGGTATTGATTCTGGTAATGTTGAATATGTGGCCAACAACGGCATTGTGCCTTGCAACTCTGATATCTGGGTTCGTGTCCTACACATTATCCAAGATTGATTATCTGAATTGAAACCTTAAATTTAAGTGGCATAACCTTGAATACTATCATCCAGTGGAGAGATTAAGAGTGAAGTCTAAGAAGTTATTGGCTGAAGTTTTGTTACATCTTGCAATTGGATTCACCAATTTAAAGTCTGGAAGGGTTCACATGGTCTATTTGATGATTTTCTAGCATTGTGATCCATTAATAACACGGGACATGAAAGATGTGAAAAGCAATGAAATGAAGGCAGAACAGCAGCTGTCTTCAAAATTGTGATGTTCTCTTCATTGCAGAATTGAAGTCGCCCTAGTATCTTGGGCCATAACAATGATATTGTTTCTTTTTCCCCACTTATCTGATTGTAGTCTAATTAAGTCTTTCTTTCTCTTGGAAGTGTATTATGACTCTTGAGAACTGGTTTTGTTGGTGGTAGAAAAGAAACAAATTTGATCCCTACAGAATTGTAACGCTATTAAGGTCCTTTCCCTCATCATCCTGATAGCACTTCTGAATCTTTTCTTTGGCTCATGATTAGTTGCTTTTCTCTTCGTGTTGCTGTCAGCTGCCTCCTCTTGCAAACCCCACATTTCCTTTTTACTAGAGAGGGGGAGGGTGCAGATGGGCTATATTCCTTACTATTTTGCTATAGGTGGAAATGCCATCTTGCTGTAAAGATTAGGAAAACAGAAGAGCCAAGAAGTGTTAATAACCAGGCAGACCTACTAACTATTAGGCATAAGCTTTTAGACAGCAACAGAGTATTTATCAGTTGATATGAAGACTGTTAGTAATTAAAGTAAGGGTTGAAAGTAGATCACAGACAAAGTGAAACAGGAGTATTGGAAAGAAAAAATGGAGGCAGATTCAGGATCTCTGCGATTAGTAGTTTCCTTATTTTAACCAGAATTGTTTAATACTATTTTAAGATTTGGAAATCTGATTCTGGCTGTGCAAGAGCAGAAGGATACTTTCCTTGTTAAAGGAAACTTACCCAACCCAATTTAAGAATTTTTTTTGAGATGTTGTCCAACATGAAATTTAATTGGATAAAAAAAGCAGGTCTATTAATGCCAATAAACATAAAACTCAACAAATATAATGGTGAAGATTTTGCATTTAAAATCATCCTATGTGGCACCAAAATTGCTCACCTACCAAGAACAAAGCTAAATAAGAACTCCTTACCGTCAATTACGCTAACACTCATTTCACTAATAGTTAAATATACTCGTATTTTATTTTATTCTTTTAATGTTTTAGATATTATAATATTTAAATTTTTTATATTTCACATAATAATTAAAAATTATTTAAGAAAATATAGAATTAATATTTATAAATACAAGCAAAACTATATTTATATGTTTTTTTAATAATATCTTGCTATGCTATTTTGGGAATATATCACTTTTAGTAGCTTTTTAATTTTTATAATTTTTGTAAGAAATAATTTAAAAAATATAAAACTTTTTTTAATTATTTTTAAATACTTGTATTATAAAAAAAAATTTAGATTTTTAAAAAAATTAAAATTAAAAAAAAAAGCTAATACAAAGGCTTTGCTTTTATTTTCTGTGCACTGTTTGGGATTCTGAGTATAATTCCGCGCTCTGATTCCGACTACAATTTCGCTTCTATGCTCGTACTAGCTTCTACGCAGTGTGCTTCTCCGCTCCATGTTTCGTAGGCTCATCTGCACGTCTCTCGCCCACTCCAATCTTCACCATCGTAACCTTCTTCCAATTTCTCACAGAAATTTTCACAAGGCCTTCACTCTCCCCATTCCCATACTCAATTTGCTCAGCGGAACTTGCCGCGCCCCAATATTTCAGAATATCAAAGCATTCCCAAGTTTTTCTTCTTCATATTCCGAAATGGGTGATGCCCGGAGACCCCTATCGGTTCCCATTCCGGACGTTGACAAAGCGGATCGGTCTGAGCTGCTTCGTGCTCTTGAATCATCTCTGGGTTCTTCGTTTAGCTCAGACCCGCTGCTCCCAAATCCTAACCCATTGATTATTGTCATTAGCGGGCCCAGTGGGGTTGGTAAAGACGCTGTAATCAAGAAGCTAAGGGAAGCTCGAGACGGTCTTCACTTTGTGGTCACTGCAACAACCCGAGCGAAACGACCAGCTGAAGTGGATGGAAAAGACTACTACTTCGTGACCAAAGAGGAGTTTCTTTCGATGGTTAAAAGGGACGAGCTTTTGGAGTATGCGCTTGTGTATGGGGATTATAAAGGTATACCAAAACAGCAAATTCGGGAATCTATGGCTAAAGGGTATGATATTGTGCTGAGGGTTGATATTCAGGGGGCTCAAACATTGAGGAAAATTCTTGGTTCATCCGCGATTTTCATTTTTCTTGTGGCCGAGAGTGAAATGGCAATGGTAGAAAGGTTGGTTGATAGAAAGACAGAAACTGCGGAGTCGCTGCTTGTAAGGATTGCCACTGCTAGGGAGGAGGTGAAGCATGTTAAGAAGTTTGATTATGTTGTTGTGAATGCAAAAGGGAAGCTTGAAAGCGCAGTTAAACTAGTGGAGTCCATTATTGATGCGGAGAAAGCTAAGGTCTGGCAAAGGAATGCTGTA
Source organism: Ceratonia siliqua (assembly GCA_034509205.1). NCBI lineage: Eukaryota > Viridiplantae > Streptophyta > Magnoliopsida > Fabales > Fabaceae > Ceratonia > Ceratonia siliqua. The sequence continues at coordinate 5,422 of JASKGM010041384.1, forward strand.
ATATAGTTTTAGCTAATATGTTTGTGGTTGTTTCAGGTACGCCTTAGATCTGATGCTTCATGGATTGTGCATGAGTTAAAGTGAAGTTTGTTTTGCAGGCATTAGCTTATCTTGCTCGAAGCCCTTGGTTGCTTATTTGTGTATTTCTGCTCATTTTTCTTTGTCCACTTCCTAGGAAATGCACTAATTAATGCGACCATTCGATTTATATTTATATATTCTTTGCTACACTGAGCGGCCCTTGGCAGCTCTAGCTTGTTTTTTTGTCTCCTCTACTGGAAAAGCCTAGTTCCATGTTTTTCTGTTGAGGCCCCCATAAGGCCATAATCACATTGGGGGCTTGGGTCATTGTGGCAGAAGGTGGTTCTGCCATCCTGGGCCCAACGTGATTCTGGGTGCTTTTTCCTTTGTGCTGGCTTTTGGCTTAAAAGTATAATATAGAGCAGCATACTGTCTGATTACGTTTTTGGATCCTTTTATAAATTTCGATTATTTGTTGTGGACAAAATTGCCATATGTGCATTCCCTCGAGGAATGAGATGGGGACACCCACCTTTAGAGGGAATGGCTCTTCCCGATTTCCTCTCTTGGTGGAATGGACAGTTTGTTGAAAATGGGTATTCCATTCTGAAAAGTGGTGCCCAAGCCATTCTCTGGGAATCAGAGTTGGAATGGAATGGCGATTTTATCTTATCAAGCGTAGCTTAAAATGTGAGCATTAATTGGAAGATAAAGTTTTTGTACATTAGATGAGGTTTCTTGAGATTGAGATGTAACATTTACTCATGCCCCTCAGACAAAGGGAAAGTTTAGACCGTGACATATGGGCACTTGGCAGGTTGAGAAAGTAGTATAAAAACCACGCATGCCCGGGCTCATGGACGCACGAACACCCACCTGCCTTGTACTAACTCCAACAATCATCCAAAACCTAAATTTATCAAGTATAAAATATAATATCAAACATTTAAATCATAAACATGTCAAAGTTGAAGTGTAGGAGTCTAAGACTCTAATAATGTTCTGCGTGACTTATTTTTATTACGCGATGAAAACTGTTGTTACTTTTGACACCTGGTTATTAAATTATGGATAAATAAATATGCTTATTCCTGTTAGTTTCTTATATATATATATATATATATATATATATCATTAGTTATTTATTGGAGTATGAGTCTAGTTTACTTCCTCATTCTCACAATTTTACTTAAACTCACGAGTTAAATTTAACAACCATTCTTACATTCTGCAAGCAGTAAATGTTTATAAGTTAATATTGCTATTTTGCTTGTAGGTTTGATGGCGGCTAATAAGCTGAGGATGTTGTAAAAATCTAATATTGTAAGCTCAGCTCAGTGTCAACGACAAGCATTGCTGTTCCTTTTGTCTTAGTACTCATGTCAGCACAGGCATATCTTGTGGTTGGCAACACGATTTGTTGATTATTCCCACATTCCAGCTGCTGCAGCACTGAGTGACAGTAGAAGTTTTTATTGCTCTGCCTACTATCATTCATTGAGTTTTTTCCCCTGATCTGGTAGGATAACTTTATACTGGACAGCAACTTAATTTAACTGAATGAAAATAGTCCATCTTTGTTTCTGTCCTAAAAATTTCGTTGGAGAACAGAACGTTTGAAAGACAGGAGGGCAAAGATGCCATAGCCATGAGCTTGACTCGATTACTTGCATGTCATATACAAGCCTTGAATTGATGCAGAAATCCATTAGATTAAACCAAAGGGCAATAGTTCTTTTATTCATTTGGTGGGCTCACTCTCTGGTCAAACTAAAAGATTTAGGGCATGCCTGGCAAGGTGAAAGATGAAAAGGATTTGAGTTAACACTTATTTGTGCTTGGCGAGAAGCTTAAATAAAAATGAAATGATCAAATTTATTTGACTAAGGGTCATTTTTGGTCCCCTAACTTTTAGCTTGGTTTTAATTTCGTCCTTTTTAAGTTTTTTTGGTTTTATTTTTGTCTTACAAAACATCACCAATTTTGTTCTTAGGATTAATTTCGTTAATTCTATTAATGAAAAATGCTAACATGAGTCTAAATGACAATGGAAAAATGAAAATGGTAAATAGTTTTTGTGAGATGAGTAATGAACTAATGTGCCAGGTAATTAGCCATCTTATGAATAGTCCATCCATGAATAGTTCATCACTTATAGTTATGATAACAAATATATCAAATAAGATTATTATCTTTTTTTATATTAGTTTCTCTGTCAATGTAATACAAATAGAGTAGTAGGAAATATTCTTAAAAGTTAAAAGGTTATGAAGTAATAAGGAATACTTTCTCCAAGTACTCTGTTTCTCTCTACAGAAGATGGAGGATGATTGATCTAATAAAACGAAAACACCTTGAAGGGAAACTAATTCATGACAGCTAATTAAACAGATAATTCAAGAATATTGGCTCAAGGTCAGTAAGTTAGGCAAATATGTCTTTGCTTGCCTCTCTTTGGTTTGATGGAACTTATCTTTCTAGCAAGACCCTGTTGACTTGGTCATATACCTTTGGTTATTTTTCCTGGTTCCTTAATTGCTCTGCTGGTTCATGCACCTCTTTGTCAACCTTTTCTGCTGTCTTGAGCCATGCTCCTATCTGTCCACCTTGCAGGCTATCCGAGGGTGTCCTCATCATGTTATCAATGTTTCTTCCTTAGATATAGCCATACAGATAGAAAGAATAATAGGCTTTTCCTTTCACCTTTATATAATTTTCCTTTTTCATATTTTTTCTGTAATTTTCTGTTCTTGGAGCTCTTCATCTTGTATTTATACGTTGATCTCAGATGGAATAGGTAGTTCATATTTTGCACATATTGCAAACTTTTCAGATCCAGGGACCTAATTAATCCACTACTTCGTGCTCTCCTCGCAATTTTTTTTACAAGCTGTTAGCCTATCAAACTACTCCATAAAATTAAGGGCTAATAATTAAATATTATGAACCCATAAATATAACGGTAATAAAGATAAAAGGAATGAAGATATTGTGAATCTAAGTTAATTATAAGCCACGGACACAGCAACTTCAACGTTGATTCTGTACTGCAAATTGAATATTAAAAGAATGGGAAGAATAAACATTAATTGTATACAAAATTGAGTGAAAAAAAAAAGGTTTTTATACATTAATCGTTGGTGAGGTTAATTCATAGTAAAAGATAGAGTTGAAGTTCAGTAATGGCAATCCACCAAAGAATATGCAGAGAAGACACGAAGGTTTCTTTGGGCTGAAAGAGAAACTTGGATTATGTGTGATCATCAAGATCGGGTGCCGGAGATTCAAGTCCAACTTCAAAACATTTCTGGGTTTCTATTTGCAGAGAAAGATGGTTCTAGGGAGATAAAGCTGACCTGACATTCTCTCATCCCTGTTGCATTCAACTTGTCACTTGGATACTATGTCAGTATTTTTTGTTAATAGAGTTAACAACATTGGTGATGTGTTGTAAGATAAGGAATAAAGAATGAAACCAAAAAAATTTAAATGATGAAATTAAAATCAAGCCAGAAGTTAAAGGATCTAGCCTTTCACCAATTTATTTTTGTTGAGACATGAATCCTAATATCTATATTATTGAATTTGTCTTCGCTTTGGGGGTGGCTCCTTAAGATCAAACCCTTATCACTTTAATAGTAGGAAATCCTGGTACCACTGAGACTACCACTAAGGCGATAATCTTAGTGGTACCAAGGTCACCCACCATTAAAATAGTAAGGAGTTCGATTTCTAAAGAGTCGTCCCCAAATAAGTACTTATATCACTGGGATACAAATTTATAATAACGTAGATGTGGGAATCCAATCCTCAACAATTTTCATCCCTGTTTGCTTGGTATGAATGCAACTAGGGGAATTTGTGAAGGTCAAAGTAAACCATAGACTTCCACAACCAATAATATTCCATTAGCGTAAGTTTCTAGGAATCAGCATGCTTTTGTAAGCTAATGCCCGTCTGCTTCCCTTGTCCGCCTCAAATGAAAACAAAAATGTTGTGCAAGCAAAAACATGGCAAGCATCCGCTGAAGCATCCGCATCAAATTAAAAGACCAGCATGCCTTAGTCTCCATGTATTTGTGTAGTCCTTATTTTTCTCTGCTTTCTTTTTCTGGCCTTCCATTCTCCCTTTCGTCCTTTATGTTTCTTCTTATTCTTCCCTTTTACCCCTACGCGTTCTGGCATCTGTTCATTCAGGATACCCCAAAATTGTTTCACACTTAACAGCAGAATAATGGTCAGTCAGAGGGAACTCTGCTTTTATCCAAAGTTTAAAAACTTAACTGTCAAAATGTATATTTCTTGTCACTAATTATTGGACCATACGTAGGCCGGTTGTGTGATGAACTGGACCAAGGCACGTGAACACTTTTTGCTTAGAAGTTAGAAAAGCCAACTAAATAATGCACATCATTCTTTGTGTATATGAATGCTCAAGGATATAGGGTTGCACGTTAGGGTGGGTTTTTTTTTTAATATCAAATTGGAATTCATATCAATTTTATTTTATATCAATAATGTGTCAATGTCTCAGGAAATAAAAAACTTTTTAAAATTTTAATATATTCGGTATGTACATATATTTTTCAGTATTAATCTACTTTTTTCTTTTAACCAAATATACTTCAAAATTTTCCATAAACTGAAAGAGTAAGCCTTGGTTCCTGTAACCCAAGTCCGCAAGCCAAACACCAGGATTCTGGGGAGGAAGAGATAATTAAACCCCACAAGTGGAAGAGAGTCAAATGCTAATTTAAGACCAGTGTGTGTTTTATAATAAGCTAATTCTAAGGTATAGGCTACTGTTTGTGGGTGATAATTTAATAAATTTGTTCTTATTTTTTATCCTTATTTTTTTTGTATTAATTAATTATTTTTTATTTTATATACATTTTTAAAATTTTTACTTATGAATAAATAGTAAAAAAATATAAAATTTTTAAAAAAATATGACATAAAAAATAATTAATTAATGTAAAAAATAAAAAAATAAAAAAAATGTGGGAATAAATTTCTTAAGCTAATAATATTTATATCCATTTGATTAAAATACTGGTCACTATAATGTCTATTCGTTAATAAATCATAATCCACCTCAACCAAATGTTTGTGATAAGATCAAGCTGGCAAAATATGCCAACCAAGTCAATGCTTTTCCTGATTGGCTTGGTTTCTTTTCCTTTGACATTCTATCACCTACAGCTAGTTTCATTCTGACAAGAAATCTTCTAAAAACCAGAAAGCAACCTGCACAAGACATAAGAGAGAGACACGTTAGCACTTGTGGTTATAGTTATAGACATCTTTCTCTTGTTTATTATCAGTGTGTCATATTATCTTATAAATATTCATTAGATGATTAAATGATAGGACTTTCTCTTCTTTTTCTTAAGAAAAATGTTTAAAAATATTGATAAATATAAAACATAGGTGAAAATTTTATAAATATTATCATATCTTAAATGATTGAATTTAAGCTCCACAAAAAAAAATGAAATTCAAATATAGACAAAATATATGTACATTTTCATATTAGTGCCACTTAAATTTTTCACTAAACTCAAATTTAAGAAGTTTGGAAGTGAATTTATTGTAATATAACATTAAATAATAATAAAATAAAATGTTCTTGTAATTTAGCCATACTTGAGCATCCCCTGTAGTTTCTTATAGAGAGGACAAAATATTAAGGCTTATTCGGATCTTCTTTAAAAAACTAATTTTTATAAAATAAAAAGTTAATTCTAAAAAAAAAGATATTTTTTCATACGGAAATGTTATTTTACTTTCAAATATAATAATAAAATTTTTTTATTTCTCCTTCTATTAATCTCGTTAACTAAAGAAGTTAAAAAATTTATCTTCTCCTTAAAGTTAAAAAACTCTTTTATTTTAACTTCTCCTCTTAAAAAAAATATACAAACAGTTAAGTTTTATAAAAATATTTTTTAAAAAAAATACCTTCTCCAAACCAAAAAAAAAAAAAGATACCAACTGGCGGCCTATTGCATACTATTACCATCCACATTCCACACCTAGCTCGATTCTAAGGAGAAACATTCTGGAAAGAGAATGCAACCTTTACAAGAGACAAGTGAACCCTTCTCCAAGTTATTGGGGTGTGCTGACATAGCGCAACCAACTTCTTCGAAAATTGATGGAAAGAGAAGCTTGACGTTATTCTTTCTCCTACATGCCTCAGAATAAACGTGCTCCCTACGCTCGCCATTGCATAAAATCCACCTCTCATTTCATCCTTCTCTTCAACACTAACCCTTTGTCTTTGATAGATACAAACATCTTTCAACTTCAAGTTGCAGGTACGACTCAGTAAAACCATGGATCATAGTCATTCAGTGCAAGGAGAGGGAAGCATTCATCTACCAGTTGGTGAACTCCAGAGGCTCAGCGAAACATGCAGCACGGGCACCACCATGTTTGAACCTCGTGGCCTTATCAGTATTGAGAAGAGAGACAGTAGTGCTGACAATTCTGTCTCTCCAACAAGCTCAACAATTCGAGCACCAGAAAAGAAGCTGACCCTTTTTGCTCTCAGGCTTGCAGTGCTTGAAAAATCAGCAACTGGGCTGGGAACTCTTGGGTTTATCTGGGCAACTGTTGTCCTTCTTGGTGGTTTTGCTATTACCTTAGACAAAACCGATTTCTGGTTCATCACCATCATATTGTTAATTGAAGGGACTAGGATTTTCAGCAGGAGCCATGAGCTTGAATGGCAGCACCAAGCCACATGGTCTATAACTGATGCTGGAATCAACAGCTTCCGCGTGCTGAGGTCCAGCTCAAACTCTATTCTTGAAAGTTTAAAGAGAAGCCTTTGCAGGCCAGTTTTTGCAGCCAAGAAGCATAGCGAACACAAGAGAGAAATCAAGGAGGCTACTGGGGTCCCAAGGACGCCAAATAGGATGTGGATAAGTTCAGATGTTCCACTTCTGCCATATGTTAAATGGGTTTTCGTTTCCAGGCATATCAGTAAGCTTCTCTATTGGCTTCAGCTTCTTTCCGCAACAGCTTGTGTAGTTCTGTCATTAATAAAGCTCATAAAGCGTAACTATGGAGAAGTAGAAAAGAAAGACACTGACAAGAGAAACCGAGAATCTGCTCTTGATATCTTCTATGCATTGGCTCTGGCAGAAGCTTTGTTGTTTCTGATGGAAAAAGCTTTCTGGGAATATAAGGTCAGCTACTGTAAACTGTTGGAAGAGGTTAACGAGGAGTGTGAGTTGGGGCCATTAGGAATTGTGTCAATTAAAAGGTTCTTTTATGATGCCTATTCAAGATGTGTCAATGGTAGCATATTTGATGGCTTGAAAATGGACATGGTCAGTTTTGCTATGGATCTTTTGGCTTCAAACTCCCCTGATGAGCAGCTCATTGGGGCGAGAATTCTTCGCCAATTTGCAATCAGTGATCGGTTTTCTGATGACACCCTCCAAAAGATTGGGATTTCCATATCGGTGGTAGAAAGACTCGTGGAGATGTTGAATTGGACAGACTATGAAGAAGAAGAAATAAGAAGGTCAGCTGCTGAGGTTTTAGCAAAACTAGCTGGCAAGAAGCAGAACTCTCTCAGGATAGCGGGAATTCCAGGAGCAATGGAATCAATATCATCCCTTCTCCAAACAAATAGGAACTGCATCCCTGCAGCGGATGAAATTGGGGAAAAGAAACTCATATTTAATAATCCAAATTATGGGTTATGGACATTTAACCATTTGGGGCTCCTCATTCTGAAAAAACTTGCCCATGATCATGATATCTGCGGGAAGATTGGAAATACAAAAGGCCTCCTGCCAAAGATCATAGATTTCACACATGCAGAAGAAAGGTTGTTGAAGAATGAAAATGTTACTCCATACCAAATACAGACGGTGAAGAGATCTCTGCAACTTATGAAGATGCTGGCTAGCACAACAGGCACAACTGGGAAGCATCTTCGAAAAGAGATTTCTGAGATAGTTTTCACAATCAGCAATATGAGAGATATATTAAGGTATGGAGAGAAACAACCACTTCTACAGAAATTGAGCGTAGAGATTTTAACCAGTCTGGCATTGGAAGAGGATGCAACAGAAAGGATTGGGGGTACTGGAGGAGTACTTAAAGAATTGTTTAACATATTCTTTAAACAGAACATAGCAGAAAATCAGAAATATGTAACGATTGTTGCTGGTGAGGCCCTAGCAATGCTGGTATTAGAAAGCAAGAGTAATTGTCATCGTATTTGGAAGTTGAAAGTACTGGAAAGGCTCGTAGAAGCATTGACAGTTCCATTGCTTCGCATCAACGCTGCTAGAATTCTAAGGAATTTATGCACCTACAGTGGATCAGAATGCTTCAAGCAGTTAAAAGGGGTAGCAGCTGCAGCACCCACGGTAAGTGTTATTCTGACCATCATAATTTGGGGCTACCAACATGTGTGCTTTATATTATGTTTTTATCTAGCAAAAATAAGACAAATGAAAAAATAAAAAGAACTTTCATCATTCTTAATCCTGCAGATACTTGAGGCAATCATGTCAGAAGAAAACAAGTTACAAGAAGTGATGGTTGGACTAGCAGCAATTGTTTTCAAGTTCATGAGTTATCTTGAATCAAGAACTGTATTTGAAGAAGTCGGAATTACTGAGGCTGAACTGGCAAATAAATTAGTACAGATTCTCAAGAAACATCAATATCCACCAACTAAGGTACCCAGGATAAGGAGGTTTGTGATAGAGTTGGCAATTTGGATGATGAAAGATAAAGCAGAAAACATACGTACCTTCAAGGATCTGGGAATGGAGGAGGTGCTGGATTGTGTCTTAGAAACCACATCAGAGCTTGAGAGTTTTAATGTTTTCTCTGGTATCGTTGGATTGAACCGACACAGTATAACAATTCACACTCTGGTTGAGACAGCGTTAAAGTTGCTGGAAGACAGTCAAAACAATCGAATGTAGAACTCAGAACAACCATTGTACATGTGTGTGGATAAACTTCAGTTGATTCTCCAACAATGCAGGCAAGTCTGCCAGGGCTGGAAAACTGGCCTTCCTCAGTAATTTATTCATTATTCTTTCATAACAAATTTAATGTTATACTTGAATTAACTTACTGATATTTTCGCTCTATTGTGAAGCACATTACATTCTGCTTAAAACTTTTTTAAGCTTAAATTTGTATGTTTGGAATTCATTAAGAATTATCAACATGGCAGATTTGTTTGAATCCAAGGCATCTATCTACAAATATAAAGCTTGAAGTAAGAACATGCAAAACTGCACTAGTTGAATTTAATCACACTAGCCTTTGTGAAGAAAACACATCCTGGTAATCCATCCTGTTAAGATCATGCGTAATTATAAGCCAATAATGGAGATGAAAGATGAAAAATCCACAATCTTTGTTCAAATGAAATGTTTAGAATACTATAAGATGGTTTCCCATAGAAAAAAGAAAAAAATAAATATTACTATGTTCTCTAATACTCGAAGAATCTAAGATGATTTTTTAGATTAAAAAAAAATCTAAACATGTTAAATTTACGCACAAGCAAACTATTTTTTTGATCAAGCATTTTACAAACTATAATGTTTTGTAGTTACAAAAACGTATATATAACCAACTCTGAACAAAGAGAATCTCCCATTTCATCGACTGTGACTGTTCCGGAAAAAATTGAAATCCCAACGACGCATTAAGCCGTCCATAACATGGCCTGCCGGATTCTTAACAACAGTTACTGTGGCTTTGGTGTTATGTGATACGTCAGTGTCTGATGAACTTTGTATACTAGCAAAACTATCACTACGAGAAGAAGCACTTGTGTTTATGGATTCTTTGACAGATGAACAGTCCAGTGGTGCTCCCCCAGATGACAGACTTGATTCTTGGCACGGCTCAGATGCCAAATTCTGGGAATGGATCACTGAATTGGAATGTGACTCAGCTTGCAAGGGTTTACAGACCTCAGCTGCACTGGAAATTGTTTCAGCTTTTGAATGCATACTGTGTTTAACTAAAGACGACGATAAATCTGTCTCCAAGGACCTAGAAAGCTCCTGTGAAGAAGAATGTACGTCATCTTTTTCTGATGGCTCTACAGGCTCAGTACTAACACTAGGTGGTGGCTGTTCCGCCTGGGGAAATCTGATTTCTACGTCTTTGAGTGACTCAATCACTGCTTCCATGAACATCTGAATAATATGGATAAATCAAACATAAGTTCAAGAAAACAAAAGTTTATCTTCGGGTGAATGTCATCATATACTTGGATTATGAGAAAGCCAATAAATTACTCACTCTTTCTTCTTCCTCTGCACTAGATGGAAAACCTGCCAGGTCATCAAGTTCATATTCCACATACTGATCATCATCCCATGTGGTTGGAACATGGGGATGGCCATTTGACAGTTCAAAGCTAATCATTTGGGAAGACGGCGAGGAAAGATCATCATTGCATTTCTCATCCTGCAGTGCAAAAATATCATGCAACATTGGTTAGGCTCTAGCTCCCTTCATCTCATGCTAATTATTCTCTTTCTAGTTTAGTTTATTTTCAATAATTTCCCTCCCTTTATATGAAGCCGGATATAAGATAATTTGTTTTCTAGGCAATATTAGGAATCGGCACCTTCTAGGTAAATCACAGGTTATATCCTATAAATTACATGCCATTCATCATTTATATATTGCAGGATGAGTTCATATATCAAAAAGGAATATTTCATGCATGCATTCCATGTGAAAAATCTTGCATCATAAAATCATTGAACAATTTAAAAAAGGCACTTTCTTAATTATAACAAAGTAACGAACCAAATGGGGGGAAGAAAGGCCAAACTGGAGTTCATACAGGGAACCTATAAGCCATATGACAAATATTTTGACAGGGATTCGTAAGTTTAGCTGCTATTATGGTTGAAGCCTACCAAATTTATCAACTAACTATCTGGCAATTTCATCTAGTGTCAAAAAGTTAGTCTGAAAATATGATAGTTTTGAACAGAGCTTAAGATTTATAATTCCACAAATTTTGAAGATTCCTACCATTTTCCACAAGTATTTTCTAACAAACGTGATAAAAGGGGGAATTCCATGTGCACTATATATCAATATTTTTATAGTTAATATATTCGTTTAACAAACAAGGTAAAGTGAAAAGATGATACCTCATGTTCATGTTCATCTTTTGAAGAAATATCAGATGGAACCTGTGGTAAGTCATACAATATTTCTTAAAAACAAAATAATAAAAAATAAAAATCACGCCACTAAAAGAATTAAACAAAATTTAGGTTATGACAGTTCAAACAACCGCATCTTTGCTGGCAGTGTGATAAGATCTTCAGGGGGCATTGTTGGTCTTTTCTATTCTTCTTTTCGCATTTTGCTAAGGAGGATGCCTTAAAGGTTCGCAAACCACACAATGCACTCTCCCCAAATGTTTCCATTATGTTTTTCTAATTCTGAGACTATATACCTCTAAAGCCAAGCTGCTAGTTATAATTCATGTAGACTTTTGGCAATTGTGAAGGATTTATCCAGCAAGCTTGGACCATTTTCTGCTAAATAATCTCACAGTTTTTGAAAGAAGTAAGAAAGGCAAGGTTCTATTGTAAATTGAGGTTTGTGCAATTATTTGGTGTTTATGACTGGTGAGAAATGCCAGGACTTTCAAGAATATATTTCTGCTACTGCAACTTTTGTGGGATAAAGTTATCTTCTTGGCTTCTTATGGTGGCTTGGCTAATGGCTTTTTCTTAGGGGTGTTTCTTTCTGATATGCAGCAGGATTGGCTATCTTTGCTCTGTTGAGGCGTCACTCCATTTTTTTGGGGTTTTGGTTCCCTTTTGTGCTCACTTTAAGAGGATGCCTTGTTTTCTGACTTATTTGGCAAACAAAGCAAAACAAAACAAAACAAAACAAGAAAATATCTTCAGGAGTATTACATTCTTCCTGTTTCCAGGGTAAGTGCTGTTATAGGGAGCAAGTCAATCTGTTCGCATTCAATTCTAACAAATAATTAAGAACAAAATAAATACAAACCTCCATCCTACTCATTGGTCTTTTTGAACGGACTTGCTTAATGGCATCTGCCGTACTGCTAGTTGATGGTTCTGAAATTAACAAAGAAATAATTAAGAAATTGTATAAAGAGAGGTTACTAAATGTAAGATCCTTATAGAAACCAAGAAGTAGGAATAGTTAAGAGATGCTAGGTACTCGAGTCATGCCTTTGTGTTTGGATGATGATTCATTGCAACAGCCAACTTCATGTACAGATCTCCAACCACCCTGAAAGTTATATCGGTCAAGTTTGGTAAGATGTACAAGGATGGAACTTCACAATTTAACCAAAATGGAACTCAATGAGATTCATTGCAGTTCAATTTACCTTACCAAAGTAATCATTCACAGTGTCCAAAAATGATCCCCCAACCTCATCCACTAGAGGTTGCAAAACATTGTGAAAAAATATGTTTATAGAATCGAAGTAAAACTGAGGACGTGGAGAGTTGTGATCTCCCTCAAATTTAATTATGTTTTTGTCTCCCTGCAAAGCATTAGACAGCCAGGTTAAAGATCCAAAAGCCAGGGCATAAAAAATCTGTAAGAAGAAGAAACAAAGACCGCATTAAGTGGGATATAAAAATGCAAATAAGAAGATAGGAGAACTAAGAAATATCCTCTCCAAGCAACTTTGAACATCTAGAAGACATATTTTATGCACCTTACAGCCTCAAGCATACACTAACTGACTAAAGTAACTGAAAAAGGCTTACTAAATGACATGAAGACATTGTCTGGCCCAACAGAGCAGGAAAAATTCATTTATGTAAATCAAATTTTAGTGAAAAATTACAAATTGGAATTCCTATACACATACTTACCATGTAATCCTCAAATATACGATCTGAGTGATGAGGGCGTATAAAATCATCATCAATGGCATGCCCTAGTAGAGCAGGAACAAAACAACACTTTGCCACCTGCAATAGAAACTAAAGGATAAATATGACGAAGAATATAAAAAAACACAAACTCTCAACAGGGAAAAACAAAAATATATGAAGTTTTATTAATTTTTTGCCAAATATTTCCTGAAATATTTTGCATTGGGTCCGGAAGATTTGTTTTCTACATGATTTCTATGCTTGTGAATGCACAAAGCCATATATATATTCAACAGGTCAACAAAACGATAGTACACATTATTTTTCCCTTTTGATTGTCATTGCCTCTCTTTCTCTGTTTCCTGCACAATTTAATTTGCGTGCTATCCAGCAGATTGACCCCTTATCAAATTGTGATGCTTATACATGCTCATAAGCACCAAAACTGTAGAAATGAGACTATAAAACAATAGATCATCATAGCATTTAATCAGGTTAACACAGTTCCACCAGATCTACAAAAAGTTACATCATCTCAGTAAGTCAGTAAATTGTTGTCCAGGTTAACCCAGATAGTTTACGTTTATCAACAAGATACCATTACTCTTTTACTTATGCTTGTGTGCAAGTTTCTAAGAGACACAAATCACTAGTCCTTAGCAAGTACTCAGTCAGATATATGTCTTCCACAGGTTTAGCATGCAAATATTCAGAAATAAACACCTTAAAGCTGATTCTAGTTACAACTCTTCAAATCTCAGATCCAGCAATTTAGAAGCAAGAAAGAAAAAAGGAGAAGATGCAAGAAACCTGGGGCCTTGCTCCTCCTTAGGAAAACAAATATCTATTAATTTTTTTTATTTCCTCTTACCCTCTTAACTAGTTGATACTTTGCACAATTTGGTTGAAACTAGCCCATCTAAATGTTTTACTGGCTAGGAAAGGTTCCTTTTCACCTTTGAACTATGACAATAAAAATTTACGAAGTCAAATTATATTAAATTCACCACAAATTTGTTGGCAATATTTTGATAAGCCTGCTATTAGATTTACATATGTTAGGCGTAAAAAGAGGGAAGAAACAGGAGAGTAGTTAGGCTGTTAATTGGTTAAGCACTGGGATAACTCCTTAAAAAGGAGGGAGTCCAGTAATGGGAATACTTCTGGGTTAAGAGAGTTAGTGTGAGGAGAGGGTAGGTCTCTCGAATTACCTACTGTATCAATTGCATTCTTGAATAATAGACATATCAGGGAATTGTTGACTCTGATGTTATTCATTTTTTTCTGAGCTGAGGCTTATCATAGTGGTATCAGAGCAGTGGATCTTTGGGAAATGGCGAGTAAGAAAGTAGAAGAAAGATTGGTCGTTATGGAAGAATAGATGGGTGCAGTGAGGGAGACAGTACATAGACAGTTCGAGATAATGCAAGGGGATTTACAGCGCAGTCCAGGGAGACTTGCAAAGAATTCCAATCTTGAAAAAGAACTTAGAGTTGTTATTAAGCAAAATGAATCAAGTGCTGCAAGGACGGGGAGCACCCACCGCAGGCTCTAGCCCTCAAATAGAAGCTCCTATCATAGACCAACACGCCGTAGCTGCAAACGGTGAAGGAAATCAGCGAAGCGAAGAACCACAACGCGAGTCAAGGGGCAGAAGACTAGAGATGCCAGTCTTCGATGGAGAAAACCCAAAGGTTGGGTATTTTGAGCTGAAAGATTCTTCATGATGAATCAAATGTCAGAAGCAGAGAAGTTGGATATGGCCATCGTTAGCCTAGATGGTGAGGCCCTTGCGTGGTCCCAATGGATGGATGGAAGGAGCCTGGTGAGGAGCTGGGTTGAATTGAAAGCTCGTCTACTCAAGCGTTTCAGACCATCGCAGGAAGGCAGTGCTTGCGAACAATTCTTAGCACTAGGATAGGAAGGGACGGTGAGAGAATACCGGCGAAAATTCGAGATGCTTACAGCACCGTTAAGCGAAATGCCAAAAACCATTTTGGAAGGCAATTTAGTTAATGGCCTCAAAGCAGACATTAAGGCAGAAGTTAGGATGTTGAAACCAATTGGTTTGGGCCGAATAATGGACAGAAAAACGGAATTTGCTGGTTCGACAGCCCAAGATAACAGCTGTTAGTGCTTCTGGCCGAAATAACTCGTATAGCTCAAGTTGGACGTCAAAACCCACAACTACAATATGAATTCCACTAGGTCCAGAGCGAGCTCCAAATCAAAGAGCTGGGCCATCGTTCAAAAGGTTGACTGATGCCGAATTGAGAGCAAAAAGGGAGAAAGGGCTTTGTTATCGTTGTGGCGAGAAATACACCTGGGGTCACCAGTGTAAAAATCGCGAATTACTTGTACTAATCGTCGACGATGAGGCATTGGAAGGGATAGTGGAAGAAGAGTATTCAGAGATGAATTCAGGGGTGAAGGAAGTAGGAGAAGTGGTCGAATTATCATTAAATTCAGTGGTAAGGCTTACCACGGCCAAAACAATGAAGGTAAGGGGGAAAATTGGCCGACAAGATGTGGTTGTGCTCATTGACTCGGGAGCCAATCACAACTTTATATCTTCAGAGCTGGTTAAGACACTAGAGATCCCTATGGAGAACACAGAGGGATATGGAGTTTGTATGAGTACTGGCTTATCCGTCAGGGGAGAAGGCGTTTCTCGAGGGGTGGTATTGTCGCTCCAAGAAATTGAAGTAGTCGAAGATTTCTTACCTCTAGAGTTGGGGAGTTCTGACGTTATTCTCGGGATGCAGCGGCTAGGATCGTTAGGGGGAATGAACGTGAATTGGCAGACACTGACTATGAAGTTTAAATTAGGAGGAATTCTAGTTACTCTGCAAAGGGAGCCTGGGTTATGCAAGTCATTGATTTCACTAAAGACAATGATAAAAGCATTAAAATATGACAGAGAATGAGCTGTTGTGGAATTGAGTCATTTAAACGTGGACGAAACAAAATTCCAGAAAACCATTCCGAATGAACTACAGAGGGTATTACAGGAGTTTGCAGACGTTTTTAAATGGCCAGGAGGAATACCGCCTACAAGAAGTAGGGATCATGCAATCATACTAAATGAAGGCACAGGACCGATTAATGTGAGGCCTTATCGTTACCCTCAGATTCAGAAGGATGAAATTGAGAAATTGGTGGGAGAAATGATGGCTGTCAGGATAATTCAGAACAGTATTAGCCCTTTTTCTAGTCCCGTTCTTTTGGTTCGCAAGAAGGATGGGAGTTGGAGGTTTTGTGTGGATTATCGCGCACTGAATAAAGCAACTGTATTGGAAAATTTTCCAATCCCCGTCATTGAGGAATTACTAGATGAACTGCAGGGTGCTGCCATTTTTTCAAAGCTTGATTTGAAATCAGGCTATCACCAGATTCGCATGAAGACAAGTGATATTCTAAAGACCGCTTTCCGCACCCACGAAGGCCATTACGAATTTTTAGTAAAGCCCTTTGGTCTCACAAACGCTCCAACAACATTCCAAGCACTTATGAATGGCATTTTTAAACCTCTACTCCGTCATTTTGTTTTGGTTTTTTTTTATGACATTCTGGTGTACAGTAAAGCCATACCAAACCATGTGGAACACCTGAGAACTGTCCTGGGCATTTTGAGACAACATCAGCTGTATGCCAATGAGAAAAAGTGTTCTTTTGGGCAATCCCAGATTGAGTATCTCGGCTATATCGTGTCTGCCAACCGGGTAGCAGCAAACCCAAACAAGATAAAAGCTATGGTGCAATGGCTGATTCCCACATCAGTCAAGGAGCTTAGATCATTCTTGGGTCTCACGGGGTATTATCTTAAATTCATAGAAGGCTATAGCAGAATTGCATGGCCCCTTACTGAGCAGCTTAAGAAGGACCAATTTAAGTGGAGCCAAGGGGCCGAAATAGCATTCAATCATCTCAAGGAAGCTATGGCAACAGCACCAGTCTTGGCTCTTCCAAATTTCTCTCAACTGTTTGTGATTGAGACGAATGCTCCTGGCAAGGACTGGGAGCAGTTTTAATGCAGGACAAGCAACCTATTGCCTTCTATAGTCACACATTGCCAGCTCACGCTCGTCTAAAATC
>JASKGM010041436.1:5058-15087 GCA_034509205.1 Ceratonia siliqua
GTAATTTAATCATTAAAAAAAGAGAGGAATATAAACAAAAAATTTATATAATATTAAATTGTTTAATTTAAATTAACTAAATTAACATTTTTGTCATTAAATTATACACGTTTTCTCTATTCAGATGACTTTGAATCAAAAATTGGAATGACATTTTCAAACAAAAATTAAGCATATGAATTTTACAATGAATATGCCAAAGTCATTAGTTTTATTGTGAGAAAACATCAACACCGAAGATTAGCTGATGAAACATTAAGGAGAAGATCATTTGTATGTGGATGAGAGGGACATATAAGATTAAAGGACCATTCACATGTGTCAAAAGTCATTCGAGGAGAAACAAGATCAGATTATTCAACTATGATATTGTCTACTATTGAAAATGGTATAAAGATTATTTCACAATTTAATTTTACCCATAATCATGATCTTGCAAAATCTAGTGCACAAGCCATGCTTAGATCTCAAAGACATGTGGATAAAACATGAGCTAATGAGATTGAAGTTAAGGAAGCTGGTACAAAGCCATATAGAATATATTCTTATCTTGTTGAAGATGCAGGAGGTGCTCAAAATGTTGGATTTTTGAAAATTGATTGCGACATTTTTTTACGTGACAAAATAATAAATAATGTTATACCTGGAGATGCACAAAAGTGTTATAAACCATTTTCAAAGTACACAGGCAAATGATTCGTCATTCTTTTATACAATACAAGTGGATTCTGAAAATCACATGACCAATTTTTTTTGGAAAGATGGCAGATTAAGGATAGATTAAAATTAATTTGGAGATGTAATCATTTTTGTCACAACCTTTCGAACAAACAAGTATAACATGATATTTGCTCCTTTTGTTGGTGTGAATCATCATAAACAAAGTGTGCAATTTGGTTGTGCCTTTTTAGAGTCATTCATTTGGTTATATCAATCATTTTTGGAAGCAATCAGTGGGCACTAACCAAAAACAATTTTTACATATCAATGTCAAGCAATGGCCATTGGTCAACACTATTAAAATGATTATTCCTAAATCTCTACATAGGCTTTGCCTTTGGCATATTAGTCAAAATACTCCAAAGCATCTTTCATATTATTTGAGGAAACCTGACTTTAAGGTTCTATTTAATATATGCCTATATAATTGTGAAACATAGCAAGAGTTTTAAGATATGTGGAATTAGTTGCTTACAAAATTTGATCTCTCTACAAGTTTATGGCTCAATAAATATTTTGAGTTATGGGAAAATTGGTGTCCAGCATTTAGTAAGAATTATTTCTCAGTTGGCATTTTGTCAGCACAAAGAAGTGAAAGTATGAATAATGTATTTCGTAAGGTTACATATAAGATAATGTCTCTCACAATTTGTAGTTTGATATGAAAAGGTTGTAGAACGTCAACGTTGGTCAGAATTGCAAAAAGACTTTGAAAGTAACCAATTTGCACCTCCTAGAGTGAATAAACTTGCAAGTATGGCCAAGCACGCTGCAACAGTATATATTCATGTTGTGGTACAATTGACAACAACAACAAGCTTCTGAGCCAGCAACATTAGTTTCCTCATGAGCCAAATAGTGCATAGAGCGATTCACTTTGCAACTAAAGGTGCTTTAATAATTAAAACAACAAAAGTGACAAAAGATTACTTAGAGAATGAGATAAAAACTTGGAAAGAATGTTAAAAGAAACCAAGCTAGATGATGCCTGTATTGGTAAAAATATCGAAGTTGACACTAAGACTGATGAGGAAGGAAAGGAAGATCGTAACAATGAATTAAATTTGCATAAAGTGTTGGATCCTCAATGTGTTAGGATAAGGGGAGTCACAGTGTTCGGTCCAGTGTCACACAATGTTTGTGACTCCCTTCATCCTAACACATAGAGGATCCAATACTTTATGTGAACTTAATTCATTGTTACGATCTTCCTTCCCTTCCTCATCAGTCTCAGTGTCAACTTGAATATTTTTACCATTGCAGGCATCATTTGACTTGGTTTCTTTTAGCATTCTTTCCAAACTTTTTATCCCATTCTCTAAGTAATCTTTTTCCTTCTTTGTTGTTTCAACTGTTAAAGCACCTTTGGTTGCAAAGTGAATTGCTTTACTCATTATTTGGCTTATACAAAAACTAATTCCTTGTGTTGCTGACTTAGAAGCTTGTTTGTTGTTGTCAATTGTACCAAAACCTTATTTAGCTTCCTTTGTCCACCTCTTCAATATATATTGAGAAGGTATGTAAAAGATATTATGAAAATTAAGTACTTTCAATGTATGGAGACATAAGAAACCAACTAATTCAAATTTCTTACAAGTACATGCAATTTGAAGATTTAAATGTCACAATTTATTTCTTTTCACCGCCATCTTATAACTACACAAAGTACAACCATCACTAGTCTTCTCAATTACCATAGATAAAGATTCAAACAATTATTCATAAAACTCTTGAAAAACAACATGAGTATATATATTACAATGTGCTTGGCCATATTTGCAAGTTTCTTCACTTTAAGAGGTGTATATTGGTTACTTTCAAAGTCTTTTTATAAATCTAACCAACGTTGACGTTCTACAAACTTTTCATATCGCACTACAAATTGTGAGAGACATTGTCTTACATGTAATCTTAAGAAATACATTATTCATACTTTCACTTCTTTGAGTGGACAAAATGTCAATTGAGAAATAGTTCTTACTAAATGTTGGACATCAATTTTCTCCCATAACTTTTAAAATTCATTGAGCCATAAACTTTTAAGAGATCAACTTTTGTAAGCAGCCGTTCCACACTTCTTGAAACTTTTGCTCTGTTTCACAATATATAGGCATTTATTAAATAGAACCTTAAAGTCAGGTTTTCTCAAATAATATGAAAGATGCTTTAGGGCATTTTGACTAATATGCCATAGGCAAAGCAGATGTTGAGATTCAGGATGAACCATTTTCATAGTGTTGGCCATTGCTTGACGCTGATATGTAAAAATTATTTTTGGTTCATGCCCACCTACTGTTTCCAAAAATGATTTGATATAACCAGATGAATGACACTATTGTCTCATCTAATAAAAAGGCAACACCAAATAGTACACTTTGTCTATGATGATTCACACCAACAAAAAGAGACAATATCGTGTTATACTTATTTGTTCGATAAATTGTGGCAAAAATGACTACGTCTCCAAAGTAATTATAATCTATCCTTGATCTGCCATTTCTCCAAAAAAAATTGGCCATGTGATTTTCAGAATCCACTTGTATTGTGTTAGATATTTAGGAAATTAAACAAATATTTTGAATATGGAAATTTATTAATGGAAGTTATTTAGAATAGCAGTTAATTGAGTAGTTACTTGGGTTATCATGTATAAATGAGAGAGGAAGGAGTGTAGAGTTAGAGGCAATATTGATTTGGGATTTGGGGAGAGTCCTAGCATCTCAAATTGTTAGGAATGAGAGTGTTTGGCCACTCGAAGTTCTGTGTTGTGAAGAATAATGTGTTGTAATTATGTTTGATATCTATAATATATGAGTTCAATACCATATTTTAGAAAATGGTAGAGTTAATTCCCAACCACGGTATCAGAGCGATTCCAATCCTACGATGTGGAGAGAAACGAAAGGGGAAGAGGCCTGAGTAACAGCTCTACATGCTCGTGGGAGGGATTGTTAGGATGCCAGTGGTCAGAATCATTGGGTTCTATTCAGTGTTGCAATGCATTAGTCTCTGTTTGGTATTCTTGAGGATGTATTTCAGATGGTAGATATAAAACTTGGTTGGCATCAAGGGATTCTTTAAGGGCAAAGGGAAAGCATCAACAAAGAAGAGACAGTGTCGATGGTGAAGAGATAGTGCCAACGACAATGTCAGACATCGATGACAGTGATGGTCTTGCTTGGCTAGTTTTTTTTCAGCAACGACGATAGCAGATTGGTCATTCGTCTCCATCAATAAGTTTGTCTCTGTTTCAGAGCAAAGCTACAACAGCAAAGAAAGTGTACAACCCATAAGTTTGTGCATGTCATTTTATCAATGTGAGCCTCTAGCGACAACAATTAGGTGGATGACGATCGGTGACGAGGGTAACGACAGTCTGAGTTGTTGCACGACTGGCTTCTCTTCATCGAAGGGCTAATAGCCTAACCTTGCTACTCTGTCTTGAAAAAGTAATAGATAAAAAGGGAGAGAGAGCAAAAAAAAAAGTAAAAGGAAAAAAAGAGAGACAAAAATGATATAATATTCACCTTGAAGATAAGGTGAAAGTGCAAAGGGGGGTAATATTACATACTAGGGGTATTTAGGAAATAAAACAAATATTTTGAATAAGGGAAGTTATTCAGAATAACAGTTAATTGAGGAGCTACTTAAGCTGTCATGTATAAATGAGAGAGGAAGGAGTAGGGGAAAGAGGCAGATATTGATTTGGGATTTGGGGAAAGTCCTAGCCTCTTAAATTGCTAGGAAGGTGAGTGTCCGGCCACTCAAAGTACCGAGTTTGTCTTATGTAAATGTTATATTGTGTATTTTTTGTTGTGAAGAATAATGTGTTGTGGTTATGTTTGATATCTATAATATATGAGTTTAGTACCATATTCAGTACCAGATTTTAGAAGATAGCAGAGTTGGTTCTCAACATATTGTATAAAAGAATGACGGATTATTTGCTTGTGCACTTTGAAAATGGTTTATAACACTTTGTGCATCTCCAGTTGCAAAAGTCTTTATTCTTTTGTCACATAAAAATTGTTGCAATCAGTTTTCCAAAATCCAACATTTTGAGCACCTCCTACATCTTCAACAAGATAAGAATATATTCCATATGGCTTTATACCAACATTGTCCATAACTTCAATCATATTAACTCGTTCTTTATCTACATGTCTTTGAGATCTAAGCATGGCTTGTGCACTAGATTTTGCAAGATCGTGATTATAGACAAAATTAAATTGTGAAACAATCCATATACCATTTTCAATAATAAACAATATCGTAGCTAAACAACTTATTCTTGTTTCTCCCTGAATGACTTTTGACACATATGAAGGGTCCTTTAATCTTCTATGTCCCTCTCTTCCACATAAAAATGATCTTTTCCATAATTTTCATTAGCTAATCTTTGATATTGATGTTTTCTCATGGTAAAACCAATGACTTTGACATATTCATATGCTTTATTTTCATTTGAAAATATCATTCTAATTTTTGGTTCAAAATCATTTGTTTGGGCTTTTGGAAAAAAGTAAAAGCACCCAAAAAATCAGAAAATGGTATTTTTTTCTAAAACTTTTTTTTTTTGCTTCTGAAAAAAGCATTATGTGATAGAAGAGAGAGAAATAATAGCAAGATGACTAGTTACCAAAATACCTCCAAAAGCCAAAGAAGGAGACTTGCGTTCGAAGACCCTCCTCTACTTCGTTCCTTTGTGCATTGTCTCCAAAGCCTTATAGTCACTGTAGCCGTGATCAGTCGCCCAATACCAGGTAAGCTTTTTTTTGCACTCCTTCCATTGTTCTCTGCTTTATGTATTTTGTTCTTACACTTTTTGGTTTAGAAACTAGGATTGTGGTTTTTGATCTTGGAACTGTTAATAATTGCTTAGGAAAGAAGAAATGAAGTGTTAGCTCCATTACCCCTCCCAATATTGAAGTTTGCGAAATGAAGAGCCCAAAATGTTCCTTTCTAATAATCTAGGAGTAGATGGCCAAAAAGGAAAAAATAATCAAAATATAGAAAAAAAACCTATAAAGATAAAAATATAATTGCAATTAAAGATGGGGACAAGTGTGGGCTACCATTGGAAAAGTACCTCAATTTTGGTCACAGGATGTGAATAATTAATGTGTATGTGAGTTGTTCCTTTAGGTTGAAAATCTAAATGTGAATCTGAGGGTGAATAATGATATTCTTAAAGGTTATTGATGTAGGATGAAGAAATGGAATTCGTATTTATTTTATGATAAATTGTTCCTTATGCATTCTTGCCTGCAGAGTTGATAATCATGAATTCTATTCATTATGCACTTTTTAAAATCTATTAAAATATGTCCTTGGCAAGTTACTTGAAAATCAAGTAATAAAAGAGGTGCTAACATCTATCTGTTAGTTACGTTTTTCCTATTTCTTTCCATCACTAGCTTTGATGGTTTATTATCCTGGAGTAAGTTAGAGCTTTCTAAAATACACGGTAATTTGATTACATGGATTTTGTTGCAAATGAAGTTTGAATTATACCATTTTTTTATGATTAATGTCATAATAGCTTTGAATTTTGAACTTGTGCTTCCTTGCAAATAAGTTGTAGTTAGAAATGAGAATAAGAAATTGGAGCTAGATGCAATAAGTTATAATATCAGAATTAGTGGATTTTTCAATATTGGAGTTGTACTTGAAGCTGCAACTGATTAAGCAGTGCATATATGCAATACTAAAATGAAAGGTTTTGTGACTTGTGGTCATTAAAAATCTCCAATAACTGAGCCCAATCAATGCAGGATTCTAATGCAATGGAGAAGAAATGCCATGCTCCCTTCTTTAAGTAGTGCCTCTTTCTTACAGCAAGATCATTT
This sequence comes from Ceratonia siliqua, assembly GCA_034509205.1. Lineage (NCBI taxonomy): Eukaryota > Viridiplantae > Streptophyta > Magnoliopsida > Fabales > Fabaceae > Ceratonia > Ceratonia siliqua. The sequence goes on from JASKGM010041436.1 coordinate 11,628, forward strand.
GTGAATATGTATCATGATTTAGGCTACTACTGGTTACGTCTACTTATTTAACTCTAGGTAATATCTTCTACAGCATTAGCTCAAGCAGTGGATCAGTTCAAGTAATAAAGAGAAACTAAGGCAGAGTTTGGCTTAATTGCTCATGTTTGTGGCTACATTCCTGACTTTCATAACTACTAAATCTGTACTAGGTCAGTTGCTATGTCAATCGAAATGTCTAACGTGAAAAATGTCCAGAAGCTAGAAGACTGCATCAACCAGTTGCAAGAACAAATGTCCAAATTCATGGAATTAATGAAAGAGATTATGAGGAGCAAAGAAATTGTATTGCCACAGTAAGAGGCTTTCCACATTGGATAGGCGTCGGGAACCGTGGGAATAGCCAAGAACACCCCACAGCCTTTGCATGTAGTCGCATTCCCCCTGGTGAGGGGAATGTAACTCCACATAACATATTTGGATTTGATCAAGTGCCTATTGTTCCTCTTACAAAAGAGGAAGAAATAGAAAATGAGCCGAAAGTTTTCAAACAAATTCACCTTCTCAAAGAGAAACTATGTACTTTATAGGGAATTGGCGCATTCGGAGCTATTAGCGCCAAGGAATTAGGGTTGACCCCTGACTTTACCATCCCAAAAGGTTTTAAAGTGCCTGAGTTCGAAAAATATGATGGGAATACTAACCCCCGATATCACTTAAGGTCTTACTGCACTGAAATGGTTATCGCCGGGGATGATGAAAAATTGTTATTAAATTTCTTTCATAAGAGCTTGACAGGTGCCACTTTACAATGTTATATGATGTTAGATTATTCTAGGATCAATGGTTGGGAGGATCTAGCCGACACATTCCTCAAGCAATATTGGTTCAACCTTGATATTGCCCTAACTAGGGAGCAACTCTAAGTCATGCAAAAGCGAGAGAAAGAAACTTTCAAGGAGTATGCTCAAAGATGGAGAAAATTGGCTTCCGAGGTCCAACCCCCAATGGCAAATTCTGAAACTTGTTCATATTCTTGGGAACCTTGGGATCTCTAAAGCTAATCAAGATCGAGGCCTTGAAGATGAACTATATAAACCCCAATATCAATAGAGGTGGCAAAATTAGCCCAGCTCGGTGGGCTGACCCAATCTAGCCAGAAAAATATTAGAGTTTGGTTACTAAAATATTGGCCCAAAAAATATCGAACTTCTTTTGCCTGGCCAGTGGCCTGATCAGGCCAGCCCAATATGGCCCGAAAATTTTAATACATGTATAATTATACATTTAATTTATGATATATAGTAATTAAATGTCACCACATATTATGAAATCAAAAAGAAGTACCAAAGGAATTGACAACACTAAGTTCTTTAACTTGATCAAGACATACATACATATTGATAAAGATATAATCAAAGCCTACCAAGTAGCATGAGAGAAAAACACAAGAAAATTTTGCCAGAGGGGTTATTTAAAACAAGTTGCAAGCTTTATATAATTAGAGAAAAAGACAACTAACTGAGTTAAATTTTTTTGTCTCTTTCCATCTCCAATATAAATATCTTCATTTTCTTTATATATTAATAAACATTGATTACTTAGAAATCTAGAAAACAAACCCAAGAAAGGCTTAGTGGCTTACAAAAGACAAGTATATAAATTACAATATATCTTAGCCCAAGCTTATATTAATAAAGATCAAATATATGTGTAATATATATACATACATACATACATACATATATATATATATATATATATATTAGTATTTTTAATACAAAAATAAATTATATTTATATTTAAATAAAAATTAGTGATAATTATAATTATGGTTCGGCTGGCCCGATAAGTTGGGCTGGTCGAGCAATATGCCAGCCCGATATAAAACCTAGCCAGCCCAACCTGCCCGATTCTATCATTGGCCTGATAGGGCCTAGCCGAGCCGAGTCGAGCAAGCCCGATTGGTAGCTCTAAATATCAACACCAATCATCTTCTCAATCATCAAGAAAATAATCAAGTTAGCACCATCTTAGAAGGACCGTGTTTCTTAAGAAATGTGTCAGAGGTAAAAATGGCTAAGCACCAAATCTTTGAGAATTTAAATTCAGCAAGATTTGATATGGGGAAACCCAAGGAGGCAAGGTCAAATAAGGAGTATCTTGACCAGAATGCCCATTATGGTTATCATCGATTAGTCAAGGGGTAACATAGAACACTGTAAGGCATTCCAACTCGTTTTACAAAGATGGATCACCTTGGGAGTTATACAATTCTCAAGGAAAGAACAAACACCAGAGATCACTGTGATTAGTAGAGAAGGGTTCTTCCCCGAACCTATAACCTTCATAGGATGACAAATACTGTCTGCAAATAATGTACCAACTCTAGTCATGATAATCAACGTATCGACCTTATTCCCTTACGAAAGTAACAAAGCAGTCCCTTGGGTATATAGCCTAATAATGACAATTCAGAATCCTATAACAACTACAGTGCCACCCCTGGAGTAAGAGGATAATAATACAAACCATCTGGTGGTGGGAAATATAACCCGAAGCAGCAGAGTCTATGCCCCAAAAAATCCAAAAACAAGGATAAGGAAATAATAGTAGAGATTGTACTAGAGTCAAATCCCAGTCAGGAGGATAAATTCCTCAACAAAATGAAGCAAAGCGAGTACAATATTATAGAATAGCTTAGGAAAACGTCAGCCAAAATTACATTCCTGTCACTGATTCTCAGTTCGGAGGCGCATAAGAAAGCATTGCAAAAAGTGTTGAATCAAGTTTACATTGCTCCCACTGTCACCTTGGAGAAATTCGAAGACTTAGTAAATTATGTGAGGGTGTTCAACATGATCACCTTTTCAGAAGAAGATTTAAGGGCATCAGGAAGCAATCATAATAGGGCTCTCTACATTATAGCAAAATGTGAGGGGTGTATCATTTCAAATGTGTTAGTAAACAATGGTTCATCCCTAAATGTATTGCGATATTCCACCCTATTACAATTTTCTATCAATATAGGAATCATACAAACTAGCGACCTCATGGTGCAGGCATTCGATGGCACAATGAGGGAAGTTAAGAGCTATGTTACCTTGAAACTAGAAATCGGTCCTAGCACTTTCCAGGCAGTATGCCAGGTTATAGATATTGAACCTCCATATACACTGTTACTAGGAAGACCTTGGATTTATGCGACAGGAGTCGTGCCTTCTTCATGGCACCAAAGGCTCAAATTCATAGAGGAAGGGAAGGTCATAACCATCTGGAGTGAGGAAGATATGCTAATTTCCAAACCACCATCAATCCCTTATGTTAAAGCCATTGATCATGACTTAGGGAATTCTTTTCAAGCTTTAGAAATTTCCAAGAAGATAACTACAGGTGAGCAGGTTGCGAAACCCAAGAATGTGGTAGGAGAGATCATGACCACGAGCGAGTATCAGCCGAAAAAAGGTTTAGGTCGAAACCT